>CM031373.1:3532253-3815614 GCA_018208015.1 Medicago ruthenica | reverse complement strand
GGTACTTGGATGTTTTGTATGGGTGCTAGATTCTGGATCTGAGGGACTGGTTGATTAGGGACATGTGGAGCCCCGAAGAAATCAGCCATTCTACCCATCTGGGTGGCTAACAATTGATAAGACTGGTTAGTATTTTGTATCAAAGGATTAAACACTGTACCAATTTGTTGTGTCAACATATTAACCATATCATGATTACTCTCATCCATTTGTTGCCTTAAAGACATCAAGGATGTGTTAGTTAGTGGTGGCACTACATTTCGATTAACAGAACTGGAGGCCAATCGTTGGTTTGTAGGCGAGTAAGCGCCAGGCACAGTTTCTGAATACAATGAAGGGTTGGTTTGCAGCCCTTGCATCAGTGTTGTAGGCATACCATATGGTACATTCCTACTGTTGCCTTGACTCATATATTGTGAAAAAGGCATACTGAACGTAGAGCCTATTGTGCCTGCTCCTCTTGATGGGGACGGCTGGCTTCCTAAATTTTCGGGTATCGAAACTGCAGAGCCTGCAGTGGTAAGAGGCATCGTTGTTGATGCAATGATAGGCATAGTAACGCCCAATGTCGAAGAACTGGGAGCGGAAATGGTCGCTCCAGTCACATTCGAAGTGTTTAACGCACTCGAAGGCGCTGACACATTGTTATCATTCACATTTGCATTTTCCATATTATTTGTGTTTGTATTTCTGGGTGGTGGTCTAACCATTTCAGGGAGTATTTTCCCACTCCTCAAGAACATGCACTAACGCAATTTCCAGAAAGAATGCACAAATAAAAATTTGCAAATCCAAACGAAAATACTTTTGATAGAAAAGATTCAATTAAAGCACAGTCCCACCGGGCGTGCCAATTTGTTTACTCCCAAATTTGGTAAACAACCGCTAGTCTAGATTAATTGCTTGCGAGACCAACTAGTGAATCTCAGGAGCATTGTGCTTTGATTGAATTCTTTAAATTATATGAATGTTCATTACGCATAAACATTTTGTGTAGTTTTGGGAAATTAAATGCACAAGTCACTTGGATTACAAGCAACAAGGGAAATAAAGTTTTAATAAGAAAACGTGCTGTTTCGATCGAAACGGATGAAGAAAACTGAATTTAAAGAAAACGCAGTAAAGTTTGCATGAAATTTAGAATGCTGGAAAGATACATTTCATGAAAAGGGTAAATTGCATTGAATTGTAAAAGATGCTTTACATAAAAGGATGGTTCACAGATTCATACTTGGATCCCATTTCACTCGTTTCTCTCGATAGCGTGGGTACTTTGAGTTTACAAGGATTTTGTATAAATGAATTGCGACCAGTTTTCTGACTAAAAAACTACTATATATAGACTTTCGAAAGTAAACTGCCCTAACGGTCGAACACTATACGACTGCCAAATGTCCTGCCACGTACACCCTGCATGCACTTAACTGCTCCTTGGAACGGTTGCATCTTTCGAAGTCGAACTGAGTGTTGTGAAAGTTTGTCAGAATTGTGCTAAGTCCAGAACTTTGTTGCTTCGATTCGATCATACGCTTGTTCGATCTGCCTTCTGGTTCGAAGTCCTCCTTCTTTGCCTTAGCCTTGTATTCGAACCTGTGAACAATACCAAGATTCTTTTTCCTTCTTAAATGCATTTAATGCATTTAATGCATTTAATGCATATTTAGAGCATATTCTTAGCTCATAAAAATATGGGCTAACAGCGACACAGTTGATAGTCTACCTTGCACAATTTAAAGTTGTGCCGTGAAATATCTTGACGAGAGCGACATAATCGTGACTCAACCCGATAATTTCTTTGGTGGTATCAGTTTCAAGGTATTTTGGAATTTTAAAACCAACATATGATATGTGTTTATGGAGAATGGACAAAGATCCTAGTGCTTTTTTTTGGTGTACAAAGCTAAAAAACAAAAGAGAAAAGAGGAAAACAAAAGAAACAGGAAAAAGAGAGCGACACTCTCAAATAAAAAGTTCCAGCTGCATCACTTCGAAGAAAATTCAAAAGATCCGTCAGGGGAGACTCGTGACAAAGAAACTCGAAGTTTGATGAGGCACCAAGTTTGGCAAAAAAATCTGCACATTGATTCCCTTTCCTAAGAGTGTGATTCATCGTAACATTTCCTTGCTCCAAAAGATCCTGGTGCTTTGGTTGGCTATGGTTATTAGCCGGGGATGATTTATTCATTCGATTTTCTTCTTAGAAAAAACAAACCAATATTAACAAGAGACTAAAACTAGAAAATTACAAATTAATTTATATAATTAAAGATAAACCAATATTTAATAATAAAGTAGTTTGGCTTTGAGACATATGAGTGCAAACAAAGTAGGAAGTAATGTGGGAAATCCAAATGTTGGACAAAAACAGAAGCTAATCCACATTCTCCCAACGAAACAAAAGAAGAAGCTAATCCAAGTAACTAGAATCTTATTTTAGGTTTCTTTAAACATAATAAAAAGGGATCTTAATTTATAAGTTGATTCCATACAGCAGACAACACATAAATAAAGATCCCTTCGGCAATAGGATAAGTGTTCTGGTTTTAGTCTAGTGGTAAGTTTCCCTTTTAAAGTCAACATAAATTGATCTTAGTAAGAACTCAGTTCATATATATATATATAAAGAATAGTGTGTTTTGACTCTTTTGGACTGATTTGTTATTTTTTTAAAATTACCCTCGACTTTCAATACAAATAGGACATAGAACAAATAGATAAGAGTAAAATTCAAATATTAAAATAAAAGTGTAACAAACACGGTATGAGTATATATATTTCTAATGTTTTTTCTTTATAATTTAAAAAGTGTAATAACAAATTAGATGAGTATATCTATATTTATTTTTTCATTATCCCAATTATACCCTTAAACAATTTTTTCAATAATAAAGATTGTTGTTGGTGTTATTAAAAAAATATTTAGATTATATATATTTTTTTGTTATATTGTTGGTGTCATTGAAATATATAATCATTGTTAGTTTGGTTTGTTATAACTTGAAAGCAACTAATATTTATATTTTTAGTTTTAATCAAAATCAAAATTTCATAAAAAACATTGTTCATAATTTTCAAACGCTAGCGCAATAAAAAGAGCGGAAAGACAGAGTGTCCGTTTTTTCGCTAGTATATTATAAGGTTTTTTTCTTGAAACATACAACATTTTTAAGGATTTGTATTTGAATTAGTCTCGTTGATAGGAATATGTAAGTACTTTCGTTTCCGTATTTCGAATCTTGAGACTTTTTCTAATCTTTGGCAAGTTCCGAAAATTCAACTTGATTTAAGTTTTCATTTATAAAAAGAAAATTACCCTTTCACATTTTTTTATAATGGTCTAGTTACATTTTCTAAAGAAAGATTCCTTCGGCAAAGTTAATAGAATAATAGTGTACCAAAATTGTCTCCAAATATTTTATACATAAAAGTACCACATTAACATTATATTAATATTTAGAGTAATTGCACTCCGTTTGGTCTGAATTATATTTCCTTCTCCTCTTATGTTAAACAGTACACTCTCTTCACCTCTTATTCAAAACATATTAGAAAATATTTCACTTTCATCCCTTAAGAGAAGCTTGAATTACATTCATCTCTCATCTTATGTTAAAATCTATGCTTTACTCCCTCAAGAATTTTTTTATTTCTAATAATTTATTAAAATAGTAATAATCAAACACACTTCGAAAAAAATAGTATTGCAAGTCTATTTTAATAAAATCAAAATTTGAATGCATAATTTTCGCTATTTTTTATTCACAATTTCATTAACATATAGTTTTAAACCCTATTATAAAATATGAAACAACCCAATTTAAATTAAAATATGTGAAAAATTACTAAAGACAATAAAGTATGGTTATTTAAAAGTTAATTTTATACTCTAAATTAAAAAATTAATAGCAAAATATTTAAATTTAATTATCATTGACATTTAAATTATAAAAAAATGAATTTATTTTGCTTAAATGGTGGTTCAAAATTAATATATATCATAAAAATAGTTATTTATGTTAAAATAGATTAAAGTGTAGTGCATATTTAATTATTAAGAGAGGAGGTTGTAATTCAAACATCTTATAAAAAATGAGAGTATAAAATTTACTTTTCAAAAGAAAAAAACAATACTTTAACATAAGAGAAAAGATGAATGTAATTCACGTTTTTCTTGTAATTTGAAGTTTGTGATATAATTCGGCTGCAAAATATGCTGAGGACGATGAAGAAATGGCCGTGAGCACCTACAACGTGCCGTTTATATGCTTCAAATTACAATTCATGGACCATGGTATTATAGCCGAATTTATGAACAAAGACAAAAGCCTACCTCCACTGCATGTAAATGATTTAATAATTATATGTTTGCAAGCATAATGCATTAATTATATATTATTTTTCTAACTAGCAGGGAGTAATCATAGATAGTCTATAGTCTTTGACTCAGTCACTCATAATTAATTTTATTTTAGATACTCTCTCCGTACTTTTTTACAAGAGTAGTTTACAAAAATCACGTGTATTAAGAAAAATTATTGGAGTAATAAAATTGTTTCAAATGTGTGTAACTATTACTAGATTACATTTAATTAAATATATATTTAATGTTAACTTTTCATATATCAAGACAAATTGATAGTATTAATAATGAGGAGTATATTTAAAAAAAGAGTAAATAATATATCTAGGAATTTGTATATAATCTTATATTTAAAGACAAAACTTTTTTGTAAACTATAAATAGGACGGATGAAATATTTTGCAACGTATAATTACCAAACAAATGATAGCATGAAATATACTACCATACAATGAGAAGGAGAATCAACTATTGAATGTTACTTGGTTCTATTTGGTGAACTTTAATTTGTCGCATGGGTTTGTCCATAAAAGTGCTTCTCTCATGGTTGCCGTTCCAAAGTCAAAACGAATCTTAGACGGCTTGCGCTTTATCCTTTTCATAATTTTTTTTTATCAGTTGTACCATCTTTCTCATGATCTTTATAATACTCATCGTTAAGTAGTGTTGTCCTAACCCTAATGATTAGCCCTAATATTTTGAAAATCATTTCTCACTCACTTTTATCTCTCTCATCATCATGCATTTGAACATAATAACCATAACTCCGTCCTTTTTGAAAGACCTAATTAATTTTTATGAAAAAAAAGGTCTGCAAGGAATTGAATCATTAGCACATAAAAATGTCATTTTTTTTAAAAGCCACTAACGTCATTGCAATTCCTTTTTTGATAGCAGTTTCTTTTCATTATTAATGATTCATTTTCATTATTATTTTTTCTTTCAATTACCACATAACAGTTCCTTTTTATTATTATTTTTTTCTTTCGGTTACCATATAAGAGTTGCTTTTCCTTTATATAGATTTAATAGCCCTTGCGGTTATGATCAGTTTCTTGGTGTACGCTTACTACGTGCTACAATATTAAAGTTGCATCTTTAAAATTGTTGATAATTTGACTAATTCAGATGATAATTTTATCATTAAAAACTTCAATTTTAGTGTAATTTTTCATCTTTTGTTTTTGTTGCTTTTTTAGACAGTTTGATAACATAATACTGAATGTAACTATAAAAGTAATAATATAGCCAATTTGATAGTTATATATGAAGCTATACAAAACTCGTGCATTGCACGGTTAGAGTCTAGTTTATTTTATAGTATGATTTTCATAATTAATTATTAAGATAAGAAGCCTATACTTGTTTGATTTTGCGAAATCTAATACCCCTACTACATTCACAACCACCACAGGAATCAAATTATAAACCTATTATTTAAAAAATCTGACTGAATATCCCTTCCGATCATACCAACTCATTTTAGTTAAGAAACTTTGATATACTAGATCTTTTTTAAATTATATAGTCCATTGAATTTTAGTGCATTGGCTTTATACAATCTCTTACAAAAATGTGAAATGAAATGTTTTTTTAATAGGCAAATGTTAGCACACTAGTGGAAAATATACATTTTACAACATGGTCAAAAAAGTTTTCACAACAGTTGAAATAATACCTGATGTAATAGTTAACACGGTGGCATTTTTGAAATTACTAACAACGTTTTCACATCAGTCGAAAGGAATAACTGATGGGAAAAGTAAATGATAAAAAGTTTTCACAACAGTTGATATAATACCTGTAGGGAAAGATACACGCGGTGGCAGTTTTGTAATACTGAGAAACTACATTTTACATCAGGTCCTTATGACCTGTAGGGAAAAAGCTTTCAGTATTACATTTTTCCCTTTTCCCTCTTCTCTCAAAATCGTGACTTTTCCCTTTTCCCTCTTCTCATCCCTTTTCCCTCTCACGCAAACCTGGCCATTTCACGCAGACCTCAAACCTTCTCCATTCACGCAAACCCTTCACGCAAACCTTCTCAGCCTTCTCATCCCTTTTCCATTCACGCAAACCTTCTCCATTCACGCAAACCCTTCACGCAAACCTTCTCAGCCTTCTCGTCCCTTTTCCATTCACGCAAACTCCATTCACGCAAACCTTCTCGGCCATTCTCCATTCTCACGCCGTCTACTGTTCCTCAGCATCTTCCTCACGCCGTCTACTATTCCGCCGTCTACTGTTCCTCGTGCTAATGGAGGGGCCAACGGTACTCCTAGCCGACACCTATCGCTTAATGCTCATCAAAATGGAAGCCGGTCCATATCAAAAGATGGAAAAAGGGATAATACTAGACCAGTTGCTCCTGTGAATTATGTGGCCATGTCAAAAGAAGATGCTGCTTCCCATGTTTCTGGTACTGAACCCATCCCAACATCACCCTAATGAGAGCTTAATTTCCAACCTCAATTCATCTTTGTAGCATTGTCATATTACTAGTTACTGTTTTAGGAATATAATATGTAAGTGACAAGTAATTAGAGAGAACTGTTCTGAGCTGTGTATGGTATATTTTCCATTTGGAGGTTGTTTACTAATACATGTTGGATTATTCCATTGAAGCCCTTTAGTATGAAAATATACGGTAGTAGTTTTGTCTTTTTTCTTCTTCCAAATTTTAGCTTCTACTATTATAAACCAATGTTGTATAATATGTGGTTTAATTATATATAATTAATTATATATAATTAATTATGTTTGCATTACTCCAGAACTTTTGTATAATTGTTCTTTTATATCTATTTAAATTCTAATTTTAGATTTTACTAGTTTAACAAGACATGAAGCATTATTGAAAACAGTATGCAGTGTTGTACACAGTGCATTTAAAAAAAAAAATATAGATTTCGCATCAGTCCTTAACTTATACCTGATGTGAAAACCCCGTTGTGAAATTTTAAAGTGCATCTATTACAACAGTCGAAAATAGAACTGATGTATAAAATAGGTTTTTTACATCAGTCCGTACCCGATGTAAAAAGTAGTGCACATACTACATCAAGCCACCTTACATCGGTTGGCAACTGATGTAAAAAGTCATTTTCGACTGATGTAAAAAGTCATTTCTGTAGTAGTGGCAGTGTCACTAATTATGTTAATTTTCAAGAATAAAATCCAAGACATCTTCCTTTAAACTACTTCAACGTTTTTTACTCACCAATCGAGTTACCTATGTTGGACATGAAATGAAATGTTAAATAGTTAAGGATATTGATATGGAGTGATCAGAATGATGACATTTGTCAAACAACAACCGTTGACATGCGAGTAAAGGGAGTACCTGCAAACATTTTGATGCTTAAGTAAGTAAGAGTGTAAGGGTGAGAGAAATTCAAAGAATATAAATTATGCATCTTGTATTTGTGATGAAGGGCGTCCCGTATATTCTTACTTTTGGGAGTCATTGATCGATTGATGAAAGCTGTTAGAGAATGGAGGACCATCGATGTTCAGCTCCGTACGTTACAAGTCATTGAGGTGTTATAAAATGGATGATTCTGTCTATTCGTTGGAAGCATTGATGAGACTGAAGGATTTAAGGTATTTGGTCAAGTAGATGAGTTTGGGCCATAATGTTTATTTGGGTCTTGTAGGCCTGAATTTGGGGCATTTAGCCAATCCCGAAAACACACACACACATACATACATATATATATATATATATATATATATATATATATATATATATTATATACAGAAAAGATGACTAATTATATTAAAAAATAAAAAAAAGTTATTTTGTTTTTGTAATATGTTAATAATAGACGTGTATGAAGGATGAGTTAGGTTACGTTATTTGTGTCTACTAGTAAGATATCCGTGCATCCACACGGGTACCCGTTGATGTGGATGATTTATTTAAATTTGAGTTTTTTATATGCGAGTTTATATAATATTTCTCAAAAAAAAAAATATCAACATATATAATTTTGGAATATGTTTGCCAAGTTAAAATTTTAACTTGGAAAAATATTTCTTTAAAAAAAACTTGGAAAAATACTTTTTAGCAATGAAGATATGTCTTTTGTATAATAATCATGTTAAACTTTTAACAATGAAAACTTGCCCTGCGTATAATATTTATTTTAAAATTTGTATCACCGATGACTTGTTCTATGTATAATAATTATTTTAAATACAAATCCTTGATCTTTAACTCGGTAAAGTCTGATGAGCTACGAGTTCAATAAGAACGGATCCACAATAGATAATATTGTGTTGCTCCCAAGTCACCAAATAATAATACATATTTAACAGATAATAACTTTGGCATAGCAATATTTTTACAAATGTAGTTGGCATAACTATTTCAATCCTATATTAACATCATGTGCAAAGGAAATTATGCAACTACAATGTTGGTAGAATACTTTACTTTTAAAGTTTTAATTACACAAGAATAAATTTCAGCATAACATATGTTCCATAATAAAATAACAACATCCAATACGAAGATATGACATAATAAACTTACAAAGAAGTTGTTTCTTTTATAGGGGAGAGTGATTTTGGAAAGGAAGTGTCGGCCGAATAACCTATTAGGGAGGGAGTGTGGGACGACTAAACAGGGGACATGTAAAACAAACACCTTATTATGTTCTTACCGTTGGGCCATGGAGAGCACTCGTGGATCATCATATTGAGCCTTGAACAACAATAATATAAGTGAGTTGGATACAACACTTTAACCCAAAACCATAACGCATTAGGTTTATGAGTCCAGTCACTTGTAAAGTGTTCAACATCCACTTTTTTATTCAATGTGAGACATTTTACTTACACTTGATATACCAACAATGTCCCCCCTCAAGAGTGAATCCATCCATTAGATGTTGCTGTCCGGCACGCCGACGAACCCAGGGAATGCTCCCCTGACGCAACACCTCAGGCGAACCAAGGTTCCCCATAGGTCTGGATGACGGGAAATGAGGAGGCAAGCTTAATTTTAGGAGGCTTTCGGATAAATGGGGGTGAAACATTAAATTCGATGAAAGGGAAATTGAAGGAGATGATGGCGCCAGCAGAGTGCGACTCTGTACCCGGCGTCCTAGCTAGAGAAAAGCCACCCATCTCGTTATACGATGAAGATTTGTTGGCAGGACGCCCAATTTCCCACATGCCACTCTTGGTTGGTTGGTTGGTTGAAATGTAACATGGACGTTGCATTTCATGAAGCCGATAGTAGAGTGTCTTTGGGGGTGCTGTGTGCACGATTCGAATGGCCTTTTTATCACAGCGCAAACAAGGTGGAAGAGAATGAAAGTGTTCATCTTAGAAGGAGAGACAATTACCCTATTGGAGGCAATCCGTTTTGTTAGCATAAATGGGTGGCACGATGTCATTTTTGAGTCGGATTTGTGCACTCTTGTGAATTCTCTATTGTCTTAGCATAGCGGAGTTTCTGAATTTTATATGCTACTTTTCGGTTATTAATAATCAATTATCTCTACATTCCAACTTCGTGGTAAAGTTTATTTGGCGACAAGCGAATATTGTTGCTCACTCTTTAGCTAAGGCGGTCAGTTCATGGGCTAGTCCCAAGTTTTTTATTTTTCTCCTTTTTGTATTAAACTTTTCCTAATTAATGATACGAGTTAATTTTGCTTTTGTAAAAAAAAAATACAATATTTGAATTCAAGCTGACAAACTCAAATAAAATACCCTATAATAAGACATTTTTCAAGTGAGATGGATGTGAATTAGATGGTGACTACCACCCTTGTTGAAGGTAGAGATCAATCCAGGTCAATCCATTATCAACATTCTTCAAAACTCAAAGAATGCATAAATCAAAAACACATATATAGATAAAAAAAATCCAAAGTCCTTATACAAGATTAGAAATTTGATACAAAGAGGGGAAAAAACTGATTGCTTGAATTGTTAGAACCCTTGAAGCACACAAAGAAAATCACATGATCAATGGAATAATCAACACAAGTATAAAAAATTAGAGAAATTAGCCATTACAAGTTCAACAATTGATAAAAGAAGTAATGAAAATGTAAGGTGAGCGAATGAGTCCCCGTTAGCACAAGCCTTTTTCAATGGTTTAATCTTCGCAATAAGAAAGATGGGACTTAAACGGGAGGATGAGCAGGGTGGCAAAAATACCCATGCCCGCAGGTATCCGCGGGTAAAGTCCGTCACAGGCACAGGGCGTGTAGGTAAATTGGTATCCACTGGTATAATAAACGGGTATTTGACTACCCATTATTTTATAGATATGGATACAGATTTGATGATACATGTGCCCACGGGTACCCATACCCGATATATATATATATATATATATATATATATATATATAAGAGTTTGAGGTCTCAAAAAACCATAGTTTAGTTTATTGTACGAGTGTACGACAACTTTTCTCTTATGTCACAACTTTCTCTTCCTCTTCCTTTTTGGTGCACCCATGTTTTCTTCTTCTCATTCTTTTTTTTTTCTTCTTCTTCTTAGCATGATTATTTGTTTTTTATTTTAGATTTTAGAGCTTTCTAATTTTAGATGAATACATGAATATTTCAATTTGTTTCTAATTTCTATGTAGGAATTGATTTAATTTTTTGTGTGAAACTTAGAATATTTTCTTGAAAAAATTCATTACTTCGCTGTTCAGTAATTTCTTTATATGTGTCTTGGTTACTTTTCTTTTATGTCATACATTTCGTTCCTTCGTAAATTGAAACACACGATGTAAGAATCATGAATTTTGTATGGATTATGTATGATTTATGAAATTTGAATGGATTATGTATGGATGTTTAAAAGTTGAAGTTTTTTGGTAATTAAAAAAGGTTATTCTTTCTAAAAAAAATAAATAAATTCAAAAATCCATGTGTACCCATAAATACCCATGTATACCTTAATACCCGCGGGTTACCTGTATAGTGGGTATCCACGCAGGTACGGGGCAGACACGAGTATCATATTTATCTAACATGGCGAAAACGAGTATCATACTAAAATAAAAAACCAGACATAAATTGAAAAAGAAACATAACAAAAGTGAGTTGATGAACCTAAGACAACAAACCTTACTCGTACAATCTACTCCATCTGTCCCTTTGTATAAGACTATTTTATAAAAATTACGAGTATTAATAAAAGTTGTTGGAGTAATAAATTTGTCACAAATGATGTTACTCCCTCTGTCCCGTTTATAAGACTAATTTACAAATCCCTAAATATAAGACTATCTACAAATTTTTAGATGTATTTATTACTCTTTTTCCAAATAAACCCCTCATTAATATTATTAATATACCTTGAAATATAAAACGTTAACATTAAATACCTTTATGGACAAAAGATAATTTGGTAATAGTAACATACATTTATGACAAATTTATTACTTTAAACACTTTTCTTAATACCCGCGATTTTTGTAAACTATTCTTATAAAAAGAGACGGAGGGAGTACTATTATCAAATTACTCTTTATCCATAGAGATATTTAATGCTAACTTTTCATATTTAAAGGTATATTGATAATATTAATGATAGATGTATTTAGAAAAGAAGTAATAAATGCATTTAGAAATTTTTAGATAGTCTTATATTTATATTTAAGGACAAAACTTTTTTATAAAGTAGTCGGAGGGAGTACATGAAACATATACCGAAATTGTTTGGTTAATCCTATATTATGAATAGTAAAATGGTAGCAAAAATAGCACGAAATATATATTGATAAACAAACTACAACTCAAAATGAGCATGAGTTTGTGTCCATAGTACAAATTGATTTCCCAACAAGCAGGGCCTAAACTGTAGAATGAAGAACCAGACACAAACACCTTTCAACAAGTTGACACCACTAAATTACAAGCAGACACACTCCGTTAACATACGAAGCCAACTTAACTAGACCAACCAACAAAGGTCAACCCCCTGGATCCTAAAAACCACACCAATCTTGAATGACAACACAACAGGAACAGAAGCACTGCAGAATTAGGATGCCATGTGCAATGAGTCAACTCGCTCTTTCCATGCTAGTATTGTGAATCGACCTTTACTGCGATGCTGCCTGGTAGGATTTATTCATCGTTAGTTGATCAATATGAACAACACAACAAGAACCAGCAACGGATAATCTTGAACCACGACGCCGTAAAAAACAACATGGACCCACAAATTTTATCACGACAATGCTAAAATGAAGGGGTTCTGTCAGTATCTAGTAACAATAAAAATAACAAAATTGTTATGATCCATTAATATCAAGAATGTAGTTTTATACTACACTCTAGCCCGTGCGATGCACGAGTTTAGTATACCTTCATATATAACTATCAAATTGGTTATATTATTACTTTTATATTTACATTCAGTATTATGTTATCAAACTAACTCAAAAAGCAACAAAAATAAAAGATGGACTGCAATAAAAATGACAAATCAAAAGAAAAAATATATACAAAAGCTTGCACCAAGAAATTGGTCCTAACCGCAAAAGCTGTTAAATCTATAAAAATGAAAAGGAAAAGAAACTGATATGTGGTAATCGAAAGAAAAAAAATAATGAAAATGAATTGTTATTTGGTAACCGAAAGAAAAAAAATAAAAAGGAACGTTATGTGGTAATTGAAAGAAAAAATAATAATGAAAAGGAACCGCTAATAATGTAAATGAACTGCTATCAAAAAAGGAATTGCAATGACGTTAGTGACTTTTAAAAAAAATGACATTTGCATGTGTTATCTGATTCAATTCCTTACAGATTTTTTTTCTTCATAAAATTAATTAGGTCCGTCAAAAGGGTGGTGTTATGGTTATTAGGTTCAATTGCAAGATGGTGGGAGAGATGAAAGTGAGTGAGAAATGATTTAGGGATTGTGAGATTGAAAGAAAGAGGACCCGAGATTTGTGTTGAATACACAACATTGAAACAATCGCATGTCATAAAAAACATCGGTACCTTGGTGGTAAGAGTTGTGAATTGAAAGCATGTGGTACCTAGTTCGATCCCCATCAGAAGTTTTTTTCATAAATTTTTAGAACTAAAAATTAGGGCTAATCATTAGGGTTAGGGCAACACTACTTAACATTTAGTATGAAAAAAAGAACAATGAAGAAAAAGCTAAAATTCACACAATCACATATCAAAATCAATGATTTTCAAACCCTAATGTCAAGGATTCGAAATTAACAAAATCCAGACAATCAATATCAGCATTGGTCATAATTTTTGTCAATTCGATGAAAGATGGTGTGAATCGGTGAGAGAAAGTGAGTTACCGACAATGACATTTACGGCGGTCAATTAGTGGTGAGGTGGCAGTTGCGACGGCGGCATGATGTGTGTGGATCAATGAGAGAAAGTGATTTTCCGGCGGTGACAGTTACGGCGGCATGTGTTGTTGAAGTGGGAGATGCAATGGCGGCGTGATGTTGTTATTGGGGTCACCGTCAACGGCGGTGAAAATGAAGTTGAATCACATGATGTGTGTGAATGACGTTCAATTCGTGTTCAAATGATGTTGGAATTCAGGGTTGTGAGAATGACTTAAAGTGAACTCGCATTTGTGCTAGATAAATAAAATGAAAGCAACTATAAGTCACAAAAAACTTTAGTGATCCAGTGGTAGCGGTTGTGATTTGCTAGAACTTGGTCCGTGATTCAACTCTCAGCAGGAATTGTTTTTCATAAATTTTTTTTAAAACCAAAAATTAGGGTTAGAAATAATTAGTGAATGAACTTTGGAGTTTGGCACCAACTCTAAGAGTGGGCATTTATGTTTTCACATCACAATTGGACTCATGTGGTTGATGAACTCCACCAAAAGACGAATCGTTTATGACAACCTGAGTTTGATTTCTAGATCAAACAATTATTGGTCAGACTATACTTACCTCACAACCGAACACTAGATTATCATGGACTCCTTTCCTAAAAACCGGAGGGTTAACACAAAAAAAATACTAATATTGTATCTAAGTCTTAATTATATAAGAGTTAAATTTATGTTCAGTGTCCCATAAAATAATAATTTTTCAAAAAAAAGATAAACATTTGTGCAACATGGAAAAATTAAATCTACGTCTGGTTCCTTAGAAATGCTAAAACTACGGAAGTAAGTAACTAACTACAAATTTTAGTCAATCTTTTTTCTAAACCAATTTTTCTTGAGCATTATAGATATTATAGAATTAACTAAATAAATTAAATTAAAATATATTGTATACTACTAATAAAGGGGAGGCATAAATTTGTAGGTCTAGTCTATTTTTAATATACTTAAATTTCTTAAGTAGTTTTACTGTTTAATCCAAATTTTAAGGAACTAAAAAAGTAGCTACAGTTTTAGTCAATCTTCTAAACCAATTTTTTCTGAGCAATGCAGATTTTATAAAATAAAAATAGTCAAATTAAATTAAAATTGATATAATACATATAGAAAATTTGGATAGACTAGCATTAAGTGTTTGTCTTTCCGCTTTTATTCAGTAATGAGTTTGATTGATGACAATTTTATCGTGTGAAACATGTTACCAGAAAAAGAAAAAGGAAATTATCATTGATTGTATGTGTCAATTCTCATTGTTGCACTGTCCAGTGAGGATATATAGAAAAGTAAAAAAAATCACAACTAATCATAACTAATAAGAATATAAATGCTACCTCAGATAGATAAATATGGTTTATACCATTTTTTCTAACTAAAAATATCATTACAATTTGTTTTCTCCTATATTTGGATTCATTCTGTTATGATAATAAGATAAATGCTACCTCAAATAGATAAATATGGTTTATAGACTTTTTTAAACTAAAAATATGGTTACAATTTGTTTTCTCCTATATTTGGATTCTTTATGTCATCATACATACATATACAAAAGGAAATAATGGAGGGTTTATGTTAATAAAGAATGAAAAAGGGTCAATATAAAAAATTGATTTTTCTATATTAGAAGAAGGAAAAAATAACGATGAGTGGCAAGAACTCAAATATATGTTATAATGTAAATGTGTCTGATCCCAGTCATTTATGGCAAACTCGAAATGTCCTTAAAAGCGATCGAGCTACCGGAAATTGCCACTTCAATTGCATTTACCGTATTATTGTCTCTTATCATCTTCTTCATCTTTAAACCTCTTCATCAACCTCGCATGATTTCACATGTTGCTGTAAGTACATAAATTTATGAGTTAGTTTGTTTGTACTATTAACTTTTTTTCACTCAACAATTTTTATATTTTCTGACAAAGCAGTAGTCTTAACATGATATAAGCGTGTATTTGATTCTGTGTTGATAAAAATTGGTTATTAAGTTCATTTCGACAATTATCAAGTTTCACAAAATCGTCAAGTTCGTCTCAAAATCAAACTTTATAATCAATTCATTGCAAGCCATCGTTATCCATGAACGAATGATCAAAACAACAGCAAAATAGCACAAAAGGAATGCTCAGGGATGTCCGAAAACATCCCCAAGGACCAAAATGCACATAACAACACATATTGTTGCTGTCATGGTCGCTCAGCGACCAGGGACTTCGCTTAGAGAAGTCCGAAAACAGGGTTTTCACTACGGAAAGACCCCAAATTCTACCCAAAAATCCCATTTTTCATTTCAGTTGACCCAAAATCATTTTACAAACAATATCCATGATCAATACACTTTAATTGAACAATGGATACACAATGAAATATCAAATTGACATGAATTCTCAAGGTTTTTCGGTTAAATTCAAATTTCGTCTCAAAAATCCATTTTCACCTACAACTTATCAAATAAGCTTGTATAACAACATCAACAGTATTTCATCAAGTTCAACATCACCATAATCACATATTCAAACTATTCTAACAACCACTCATTCATTTAAGCAGCAACTTATTCATTTTCACTTAATTAAGTCATTTTAGCAAAACACCAACAACAACAACAACAACAACAACTTAATTCTCATCAAAGCTACACACCCAACATAATATTTTCATGTTTTTCATCATATGTTAGCAACTTAATCAAAACAATAGCAACTTAATCAAATTCACTTAATTAATCAATTTTTCCAAAATCACTTAAATTACAACTTATTCAACATAACTTCATGATTTCTCAAACAAAACACATACTCATGCTCATAATCAACTTCATAATCAGCAAACATCATTCAATTATCATGTTAATCATTAAGATCATCAAAATTCACAAAGGTATCAATTAATCATAATAAAACATGAATTTTGACATGAAGAAAATGCAATTTCATCAAGGTTTAACATGCTTAATTTAATCAACAAAAAGGAGCACGAAATTCACCAAAATCAGCAGCAATTAACATGCAATTAATCATAATTTAAAACACCCAAACCTCATAATTGCTTATTAAACCCATTTGGTAAAAGTAATCTCCCCTCTTACCTTAATTCTTCACTTCTCTTGCTACTTCTAGTTGAATTCCCCTCTTCCCCTTGAACTCTTCTAGTTTCCTCTTCTCCAAGCCTCTCCTCTATCTATTCTCTCACTTGCCTCTCAAAATTTTGTGTTAAAATGTTTAACCTAGTTCACCACCACTCACTACTATTCTATTTATAATATGGATTAAGGTCACTCCCACTAATGTGCTTAGTCACAATTAACTCACAATTGTTTCTCTACACTTTTACTTCACTTAAACCCCCATATTAATTATACACTACTATTCTCTAAAATTCAAATTACTAGTTCTAGCATAATTACAAAAATGTCACTCAAGCACTAATAATTCCATTAACCTACCAACCACATATAAATAATCAATTAACAAATATAATTAAATAAATAATACTAATTAATAATAACAAATAAATCTAATGCTAAAAATCGGGTTGTTACAAGTTTGCACTTTTAGGCCCTTTGCTAGAATGACTCTTCTTGGATTTTTTGCTTTTAGGGCGAGTCATCTGAGGGTCCTCATCGTTCCTTCCTTCTTCGACTGCAACGGGTAGTCCAGTGCTTGAGCCATCTTTTTGGGAGTTGTCTTCTCCAAATTTGGTCTTTTTCTTCTTCTTCTTGACCAAAGAATCTGGAGCTCCTTCAATAGATGATTGTTTGGATTGTTGGAATTTCATTTTCTCCTGAGGGGGGTTGGTGGCTTGACCAAAAATTTTATTTTCTTAGTTCCCCGCAATCGAAACATGTTCTTGATTCATGTCTCGATCCTTAGACTGAAAACAATCAGGTAAAATGGTTATCATGGAGAAATAGAAACATAAGTTAAAGAAAGCAGAAGTCGAAAGGTGTACCATTGAATCATCATCGACATAGGAAATAGCTGCTTGCTTTTGTTTTTTACTAGCAACTTCTATTGCCAAGCTGTTCGATCTTTTCCGGCTCTGAAAAGATAAAGAAGGTTAATTGAAGCTTTCCGACATGTAAAGAACTCTTGAATAAAAAGATTGATAATGGTAGAAAATTATAGTTGTTTGTCTGCTTGAGATTTTGTCTTTTTTGGTTTCAACACATGGCTACTGTTGTCCTTGTCGACATTTGCCTTTTTGGGTGGCTGTGATGATTGGGTTGTTTGAGTTGTCTGTTCTCGTCGAAGAGGAATAGCTGCAAGATATTCGACACATGTTGGATAAAAGGCATGAAAGGGAAAAGAAATAAAAAAATTTCCTAAATAATCCTATACATCACCTGATAGGATGTTGTTTCGAATTTCAACATGTTGAATATCAATATGGAGATGACCTTTGAAATTATGTAAATTATGTTTAGTCGAAACTACTCTCTTGGGCAATTTTTTCAAAGTGTTTTGAATAGCGTTTAAAGATCCACAAGCATACCATGTGGGATATGGTAGTGCAAAAGTTAAAGCAAAATCTGCACTGGGAAGAGGTGGAAATTTGATACAATGAAAATCTAAAGTAAAACAATAATTTTCTTTTAGATAAAGAGGAAATTTAGTTCTGGAATTTTTTCAATCATTTTTTGTTTTAAAACAAATGCAGCTGGAGAGACAATTCGACTAATGTTTATAAGATTGTACACAATTTCAAAAAAGTTTTGGAAAGCTCGAATCTCTTTGACATGCGTACCTCGACTTTTCTTTGTTCTCTTCTGCAAGGAAGGAAAATCATCTATTAGTTGAGAAAGTAGGTTCGACCCATATGTGGAGTTAGTGAAGTAGCTTTCACTCCACCATTGAGCAAACTCTTCAGTGAAGTAATAAGAAACTTGATATTCAAAAGGTTAGGATTTCGGAGCCTTCTGTGCCATAACAACAGGAAGTAAAAAAACTAACTACAAATTTTAGTCAATCTTTTTTCTAAACCTTTTCCTGAGTAATACACATATTATAAAATTAAATAAATAATTAAATTAAAATATATTCTATACTACTGATAAAGGGGATGCATAAATTTTTAATTTAGTCTATTTTCAATATACCTAAATTACCCTCAAACAGTTTTACTCTTCAATAAAAAATTTTAAGGAACTAAAAAAACAAGCTACAGTTTTGGTCAATCTTTTAAACCAATTTTTTTCTCAGCAATATAGATATAATAAAATAAAAATAGTCAACTTAAATTAAAATAGATATAATACATATAGAAAATTCGACTAAACTGGCGTTTAGTGTTCGTCTTTCTGCTATTATTCAATAATGAGTTTGATAGATGACAATTTTATCGTGTGTGAAACATGTTACCCGTACAAGAAAAAAGAAATTATCATTGATTGTAGATGTCATTTGCTGCATTGTAATATGCGGATATATAGAAAATTTAAAGAAATCGTAACTAATCATAACTAATAACAAGATAAGTGCTTCCTCAAATAGATAAATATGGTTTATACCCATTTCTCTAACTAAAAATATGGTTACAATTTGTTTTTTCCTATATTTGGACTCTTTCTTTCATGATAACAAGATAAATGCTACCTGAAATAGATAAATATAGTTTATACCCTTTTTAACTAAAAATATGGTTACAATTTGTTTTTTCCTATATTTGGATTCTTTCTGTCATCATAAATACATATACAAATCAAATAATGCAAAGTTTAAGCTCATTTACCTTCTTGTTGTTAGAAAAGAGCACTATTGCAACACAAAATTGATTTTAATATATTAGAAGATGGAAAACACGACGATGACTGGTAGGGAGACGAATATATGTTATAGGGTAAATGTATTTGATCCCAAACATATATGGCAAACTCGAAATGTCCTTAAAGACGAGCTACCCGAAATTGCCGCTTCAATTGCCTTTACGGTATTATTGTCTCGTATCATCTTCTTCATCTTTAAACCTCTTCATCAACCTCGTATGATTTCACATATCATTGTAAGTACATAAATTTATGAAATATTTTATTTGTACTATTAACAATTTTTATATTTTTTGACAACGTAATATTAATAATATGGTAGTGTGTATTTGACTTTGTTTTGATAAAAATTGGTTTTGAATAACTTAATTTGTAAAATTAATTTTGCTTAAAAACGTGGTTAATGTAAAAATTATTGTATTTAGGTATATTCATGTAAAAATGAAGATTACACAAGTTGAATGTTTTTTATTTTTAAAACTCCTCTTTGATCAGCATTTAATAAAAGACCTCAAGGATGAGGCGAAAACCTCTAACCAAGAGAACACCTGGGAGTTGATAGTTGAATGTAAAATTAATTTTGGTTAAAAACAAGTTTTACAATACCTCCAAACTGATCTCAATAATTAGTTATTTGAGGAATTAATATAACAAATTGATTGAATATTTCTTCGATACATCTAGCCTTTTTTTGATATAGACACAATGATTGAATATATATATATATATATATATATATATATATATATATATATATATATATATATATATATATAAAATTTCTACAATTGAAATCCAAGATTTAAGGTTAACAATTAATTTTGGAGACTAAAGTTCCAAATTCTTGGGAACCACTTGTGTGACATTGTGATGGGAATGTTATATAACATTGTCCAACCACAATGTGACACATAGTTTTTTTGGTTTCTTCTCTCTCTTTCACAAGACTTTTTTAATTATTTTAAGATGAGAAAACCACATGTCACATTGTGGTTGGACAATGTTATATAACATTTCCACGACAATGTCACACAAGTGGTTTCCCAAATTCTTGCTTCAAATTACAATCAATCCTAGAGTTAAAACCATTCATACCCAAGAGAAGTCAAATATTTCAAAATCAATTGTGTTTTTAAAATCACCCTTTTCAATCCAAATATGCACTAAATCTACCATATTATCTTATACTTTCTATCATGTTTTATTCCTCATTCTTTTCCATAATGAGTGATTTATTTGACCATTTTACACATATTAAAAAATGGTAAATAAAGAGATAAAGTAATTGTTTTATTAAATTACTTTTATCAAGTATTAGTGTATTCATCATTAACTTTAATGTAAAGTGAACAATATTGATATGAGTTAGGAGTGATAAAAATAGTACTAATTTGAGGATAAAATGAAGAGAGAAAAAATCAATATTTATTTTTGCAAGGGCAAAAGAGATTATATTATATATAAATAAAATATACCATTAACACAAGGAATGCTAGCTGATAAAGATATGGATCATTAAAATGTTGCTTACAAGTACACCATCAACCAACAACCAAAGTTCCTAAAACAAATATATATAATGAAAATTGAAACTGTCATTTATTTTGGAAGAACCTTTTGTTAGAAATTAGTCACTAATCGTAAAATTGATACCCCATGTCTATCTTGAACTATGTATGAAAGGAAACACATTGATGGCCAAACGTCTCTATGTTTTTTATAATAAAATGGAAATTATACATGTCTCCATGTTTGTTAATACGTACAAAATTTGTAATTGTAATAATTTTTTGGTGTTCGAAATTATTAAATGTAGGTTGGTTTCCTACTAACTGGACCATTACTTATGATAGCCCCATATGTTTCCATGTTTACTTCAACTTCGGTGATCAACATTGAAATTCTATCACATATTGGTGTCATATACTACACATTTATCAGTGGTTTGGAGATGGACTTGAATAGCATTTTACATGTTAAAAAGAAAGCTGCAACCATTGCGATTTCCGGGATCATCTTTCCAATGGTGATGGGACCAACTTTATACAATTTACATCGAAACTTTTATGGAAATGGTGATGGATCTAAACTTGAAAAAAACACAATGAATGTTTATATAGAATGGACATTAGTTCTCACTGTGACAAGTTTTCCAATTGTAGCTTACACACTTTCTGAGCTCAAACTTCTTAATACTGGTCTTGGTCAGACTGCATTAACAGCAGCTATGATCAGTGACACATATTCTTGGATTTTATACACAATTATTCTTCCATTTTCAATTAATGGTGCAGGGGCAATATACTCCGTGTTAAGCACTGTCCTATTTGCTTTCATTTGCATTTTTGTGGTGCGTCCAATCATTATAAAGGTCATTGATCGCAAGACTGAAAGAGATGAATGGAATGATAAACAATTACTCTTTCTTGTGATGGGGATTTTTGTTTGCTCGTACATAACAGATATTCTTGGCACACAAGACATTGTTGGGGCTTTTGTGTACGGGTTGATTTTACCTCACGGTAAATTTGCTGATATCGTCACGGCAATGACTGATGATTTTGGAGGCGGGTTTCTAGCACCGCTCTTCTTTAGTCGTAACGGAATGCGATTCTTTGTGAACTCCATATTCCTCCATCCAAATTGGCCCTTAACACTTGTTATTATAATCTTGTTATGTGTTCCGAAGATTTTAAGCACTTTGTTTGCTACTTTCTTTTTTGGCATGCGTACTCAAGACAGTTTTGCTCTAGGCATGATTCTCAATACTAAGGGTGCCCTTGCATTGATAATGCTCAACACTTCTTGGGATAGAGATGTACTGATATATTATTATTATTATTATTTACTCTATCTGATTTTTAATTACTCATAAGTCAAAATTATATCAAAAATAAACTTTGATTTGTTATAATGTGTCATTGCAGATTCTTTCTGAACCCACCCATGCTGTTTTAACCGCTGCAGTCCTTTTAATGACTATAGTGGTGCCTCCCACCATCAATTCCATATATAAGCCTAGAAAGAGATTTGAGCAGAACAAGCAAAAGACTATACAGAAGCTTAGACTTGATGCAGAACTTAGGATTCTAACATGTGTTCACAATACTCGCCAGGCTACAGGGGTTATCAGCCTCATTGCATCTTTCAATGCCACTAGAATTTCCCCTATACATGTTTTTGCACTTTACCTTATTGAACTCAAAGGACGTACTGGTGCACTTGTTGCTGCTCATATGGATAAGCCTAATAACCTACCTGGTGCGCAAAATCTTACAAGATCCCAGGTAGAGCAAGAAAACATTAATAATACATTTGAAGCATTTGGAGAGGCATATGATGCTGTCAGAGTCGAAACCTTAAATGTTGTGTCATCCTATTCAACCATTCATGAGGACATATATAACTCTGCTAATGAAAAACGCACAAGCATGATTATCCTTCCATTCCATAAACACTTAAGTTCATTAGGTGCACTCGAAACAACTAGTGTTTCATACAAAGATATAAACATGAATGTGATGCAAACTGCACCTTGCTCAGTGGGAATCTTTGTTGATCGTAATCTTGGGTCAATAACAAAAATGAACTTTCGAATTTGTATGATCTTTATTGGAGGTCCTGATGATCATGAAGCCTTAGCTGTTGCATGGAGGATGGCGGGTCACCCAGGAACCCGATTATCATTGGTTCGGATGCTCCTGTTAGATGAAGCTGCAAAAGTAGACACTACAAGTCATTATGAAGCACAAGGAGTATTATCTGTTGTAATGGATAATGAGAAACAGAAGGATTTAGATGAAGAGTATGTGAATTCATTTAGACTCAAAGCAGTGAATAACAATGATTCTATATCATATTCAGAGGTTGATGTCCATTCAAGTGAAGATATTCCCACAATCCTTAATGATTTAGACAAATTTGGTTATGATTTATACATAGTTGGACAAGGGAATCGTAGAAATGTTCGAGCCTTTTCAAATTTATTGGAATGGTGTGATTGTCCAGAACTTGGAGTTATAGGGGATATGTTGGCATCAAACAATTTTAGTTCGGGCTCATCTGTGCTAGTTGTGCAACAATATGGGTATGGAGGAATTGTTTCGGGAAAGCAACCCAACCATGTGTCCACTTATAACGATGGTTTTGAGACACTTGTTGTGAAGACACAATAAGAATAATGGTTGGTGAGGGACTAATTTGAATTCAACGAAAATACTTGCTTACAAAGATTCAAGCAAGTTTGAGACAATTTTGGATTTTTACTGTTCCATTTCAGTTGCCTACAATGGTAAGACTTGCTACATTTGCATCTCAAAACATGAAAAATGTATTTTTTTTTTTTAGAGTTGTAAGGCCCTCTCTTCATTAAGAATGTATATAAAGATTTAGGTTTAATTATAATTTGCAAGGACCTTTTTCAAAAAATTTTACCAGGGACGAAAACTAAAACTGGACATATTTGCAGGGACCAAAACCACATTTTAGCCTAGTAATTATTATTTTTTACTCATGGATATCACTTCCCAAAATTTTAGCTTATGTTGGTTGTGATAAGATTGAAAATCCAACTGAGTTTCCTATCTTTCCTTCATTCATATCCAACTAGTTTGTTTCATCTAATTTTGTGGGTTTGTTTCCTTTTGAGCTTATCTGATTAGTTTGTTACTTGAGCTGATATGTGGGTTGCTTAATTTCTAAGTTTACTTAATTCTTAAGTTTCTCTAGATTAGTTACAAACTCTCCCTATAAAAGGAGAACTCGCCTAGTTCAAAAAACACACCAAAAAGTTCTATTGAGTTGTCGAGAACTCTTTCTCTCTTCTCCCTCCAGCTTGTGTTAACGAGTTATTCTTCTCCTCATCTCCTTATTTATGTCCCTTCGAAATTAAGAATGTTTTAAGACCATAGTCCCTTTTCGGTATAACGTCCCTTCGAAATTAAGAATGATCTTAAGAGCATAGTCCCTTTGATATTTTATGTCCCTTTAGAATAATTAATATTTTTAAGATCATAGTCCTTTTTCAGGAAAAATGTCCCTTCAGAATTAAGAATGATCTTAAGAGTATAGTACTTTTCGATATTTTCTTCCCTTGAAGAAGCTAAAGGTTAGAATGGTGGTAAAACCATATTTGAGTGGTCGTAGTACCATAATTGGAGAAGTTTAAAAATTAGAATGGTGGTAACACCATATTTGAGTGGTCTCAGCATCATAATAGAGTGGTCACAGTACCATATTAGAACGGTTTCAGTATTAAAAGAGTGGTTTTAGTACCATATTGGAGGTGTAATTCTTGAACAGTTTTCTACAATGCATTAGTTAACCTCACAGTTGTAGTTGAACTTGTTTTATCCTGGAGGCGGCAAATGAATGTTGTTGCTTGAAAACTTATATGCGTTTATTTTATCCTTTTGTTGAACGTATATCTTACCCTCCAGTGGCTTTATTGTCGCTTCATCCGTGGGTTCAACCCTTGTGGATGTAGACTTGCAGGTTGAAGATTAGTTGCTCGGTGAGTTGTGTTGAGGATGACATCACGCCCATTCTCCTTTTGTCGCTTTACTTTCCGAGGATGTCTAGATTACGTGTCTGATCTAGGAAGTCCGGGATTATTTTTATTGTCGAATTTCTATGAGGTTGTATTTTATTTGAAATGTTTTTGTTGAGACCAGAGATGATTATGATGTTGAGATGATTTATTTCCGTTGTGCTGTAATGATTATTGATGAGATTTTTATTATGAGAAATTGTATGAGTTATTTGGTGATTTGTTGGATTTCGATTAGTCGTGTTGCATGATTTATCGCTTAATTAGTAGTTTTGGGGATCGGGGTCTTACAATCTCCTTAGAGTCTGATGATCTCTATAGCTTCCGAGAGACGTCCTTTTCTTTTGATCCAATGTGTTGACTTCAGGTTGACCTTTCTTCAGATCTTCTATCATAGTTATTTTGAGCTTCTCTTATGCTTCAGATGCTTTAATACATGTTCAATACTTGATGGATACATTTTATGATCCTGCACACTTGAACAAATATTAGTATGTCTAATTGTTCTTCAATACTTTGTTATCATCAAAATCTTAGAGGAATTGTACAAGACTCTTCTTGTTCCAACACTATCAAACAAAATAATAGTTTGGATAGTTTTTAGATGGAGAATAGTTTGAATAATGTATATCATAATTAGAAAATAACAATGAAATCTCAATTTTAAATACATTGAATATGAATTAATCTTACTTTTAATTTGGTCAATTATATACTACTCCGTCCCAAAATATAAGCAAAAATGAGTCAACATAAGTTGATGTATTTGGTACAAATTTTGAACCAAATACATTAACTTTTGTTGACCAATTTTTGCTTATATTTTGGGACGGAGGGAGTATTTGTTTAGACGCGTTTATTAATTTGTCTACAATATATAGAAACGTGTAATTAGATGCGTTACCTTTTTTTTTACAAGAGGGAACATTACTTAATCACAATGAGTATGAGGAGAATGCATTAAAATGTAGTCCAAAAAATTCTTCGATGCATTAAAATGTTGTCCAAAAATATGTTTCACCCAAATTAATAAACGCGTCTAAAATTAATAAAATGATTCACCAAAATACAATGTTTCATATTTTAATAAATTGACATATTACCAAATATCATGAGATTGAGAAAACTGAGGTGATGGTGTTTTTTTTTTTTTTTTACAGATGATGTTAATATTGGTGTAATAATTAAAAAAATTATTTCTTTCAAAAAAAATATAAAATTATTGAATCAATAAACCAAGTTAAAAAAAATATTTTCTCCGTTTTCAAATTTCAGTTTCAAAGTTGACCAAAAAAAATCTTCAGTCTCAAAGTACAAATACCATTAATTTTTTTTTAATTAGCATCTTAATGTTAATTACTACCATTAACTCACAAAAAAATATATTGAATTTGAAAACCCCACAATGGATATTTTTTATTAAAATATTAAATTTTTTAATTTGAATTTCAAATTTCAAATTTGATGTTCTATTAAGGAATTTTGATTTCATTTTAAATGTTTAATAATCATTCATGAAAATTAAAAATTATTGAATCATAATTTTGATAGTGAAAAGTTAACTCAATTCGCTATTATTTAAACTATTAATAAAGGCTTAATTACACTTTTGGTCCCTTAAATATTTTTCTGGTTTCATATTGGTCTCCTAATTAATAAAAGTAACGATTTGGTCCCTTAAATCCTTCTCTGTTAGTCACTTTGGTCCCTTCCGTTAGTTTGAAAACTAGAAACAGGACAAAGGAACAACCAGAAAGAAGGATTTAAGGGACCAAAGTGACTAACAGATAAGGATTTAAGGGACCAAAAAGGTTACTATTTTTAATTAGGGGACCAATATGAAACCTGAAAAATATTTAAGGGACCAAAAGTGTAATTAAGTCTAACGTTTTTTAACACAAACTAACGGAAGGGACCAAAGTGACTAACATAGAAGGATTTAAGGGACCAAAACGTTACTTTTATTAATTAGGGAACCAATATAAAACCTGAAAAATATTTAAGGGACCAAAAATGTAATTTAAGACTTTTCTAACAAGCAAAATATTCAATGTATTTTCTCTCAACTTTCAACCACAACAAAGCTTGGTGACATGACACTTCACCCTTGCTCCATAATTTTACATTTTTTTCTTTTCCAAAATATTAAATACACAATATACAATGTTAAGTGTTATCAATGATATCTAAATAGTACATCATAATTTTTTGGGTCCTGAGTAGGGGTGTGCAAAAATATGGTTAACTGAACCATATCACCAAACTGAACTGCACTGAACCATAAAAAAACCAAACCATATTAAATGGTTCATGAACTGAACCATAAAAATAAAACAGTTTAGTTAACCAAACTTAATAAAATAACCGGATTTAAACTGTTTCACTAAAAACATTTATTTTGATAATAAAAATTCAAATAGAACCTATAATAATCAGTTTTCTCACACACTACAATTTACCCAAGGAGGGTTCTAAGCTAAAGGAACTCACCAGAATCACTTCCGGCCACTTTTCAAATATGCTTAAGCTTCAATTAATTGATTATGCTCCTAACTTTCATCCCCACAACAGCTTAACCACAACTTAACTGCTTCTACCTTTGCCACAACCCTCCATAATCTCTTCTACAATAGTTAATTATCTCTGACAGCCTTTGCAAACAGTCCGAACGCCATTTAAGCACTTCTGTAGATTCCCAAAACAGCTTAATCGCAGTTTAAGCACGTCTGCCATTGCCAAAATAGCTTATCATTCATAAATTACTCATATATACCAACTTAAATATATCATTCCTAATATGATCATCACAAAGCCATACCTGCAACAACTGAAATTCCAATTTAAGCGTTTGTCTAAACAACTTATTTACAACTTAAGCATCATCTAGAGCTTCAACAAGCTCCAACCTTGTACCTTTCACCCCAAACAGGTTTATTCATCTCTAAACTCATACTTGTAGCAACTTAAGTCCCAAATTTCAGCTTATGCCTCAACTCCATGCTTAAACAGCTTATTACCACACTTTTACAGCTTATCACTACTCTTGAATCCTTAAATTCGTGTCTCCAACACCCAGCCAACATAAGCAACATTAATCTAAAAATTTAACTTTTTAAAACAGCTTATTTCTGATTACAATTTCATGTACTCAAGCCATGCTTAAACCAAACTCCAACTCTTGCTTCTAATCACCATTATAATACACTAGCAGTTCCAAAACACACATGCAAGCTTGATTAAACACAAAAGGAAGAATTTTGGTGCTTTGGGTGGGATAGGGAAAGCCCACGCCCAAAGGAAGATAAGAGAGGAGAAAGTGAAATTGTTGTGGAATTCTGCTGGAAGTTGTCAGAATGTGATTTTTACTTGGAGCATAAAAGGTAACAAAAAATAAGCTGTTTTGAGAAGTTAAATTTAGTTTAGCACTGTTTATGGTTGCTGGGTCATGGGACACGAAATTAATGAATTAAAAGGGATGGTTAAGCTCTTTTGGGAGTTGACAGAAGTGATTAAGTTGAATAAGCTGTTTGGACAGGTTTCACTGTTTGGCTCGTACCTGTTGCTATGTAGCTCAGACTTGCATAATTGTCGGATTTCTGGATTCTACATTTAATTCCTTTCAATTTGGATATAAGTTTCATATGATTCGGACTAGGAACGAACTCAGAAAACGAGTTGGAAGTTTGGAAAATCATGCTGAAAACTGTTTACGGGTTTTGACGTAGATTTTGCGAAATAAGCTATTTAGGAGAAATCTGTCATAAGTGATGAAGTCATAAGTTTAAATGGTTGTATGAGTGATGTGGGGACTGATTACGCATGGTTGGTCTGCTGTTTCAGAATTCAGATTGAAATTGAAAATGTTCAAAAACAATAAGATATAAGCTGTTTTTGGATAATTTTTTTTTTTTAAAACAATAACTAAAATCCGGTTTGAAAACCAGTTCAAAAATAATCCAGTTCAGTACGAAAACCGGTTCAAAACCAGTTAAAAATAAGTAAACCGGTTTAAAACTATAAACCGGTTCTGAACTGATTCTAAACTGGATTGGAACTGTTTTTAAGAATTAACCAGTTTTTATTGAAATAGATTTTATGAACTGAACCAAACCATTTATATGGTTCAGTTCAGTGCAGTTCATAAACCATGAACACCCCTAACCCTGAGTATCTAGACTTTGTCCTGAGTATCATCCCCTACCTTTGGACTTTGTAACTCACAGTATTGTTTTTCTTTGTTCAACTATGTCAACTCACAATATTGTTTTTCTTTGTTCAACTTTGTCAACTCACAATACTGTCAACTCAGAGTATTGTCATGAGTATCTAAATTAAATTTTTTACAATGATCATTATGCACATAAAATTAAAGAGATTATGAGTTTTAATAAAGACGATTATAAAATTTTGTTATAATTCAACTTTTATATATTGTTAGTAAATATATTATTTTATACATAATAAATCTCAAGTTCTTTTAAATAATTTGCAGTCAAGCTTTAATAGCTATCAACAATTAAGTATATTTTCGTTCACAAACAAAAGAATCTTTCTATTTTTTTTTTGGGATCCGGATCTTCTTCTGCACTTTCTCCTGTCTGTCGTGCCATCATCTCAGCCCCTCATCCATGGTTTTCTCTTTCCAAAACTGTTGTATTTTATTTATTGATTTGTTATGAACTCAACGCGGTCGGATGAAAACTTTTTTATTTTTATCTTATCTTATATTGTTAAAAAAAAAAATCATTCTACCTTAAAGACCAGATCTTTCTATGTTTTTTCTTTCAAACGACAGTTCCGCTGCTACTTTCACTTTGATTCCGACATTTATGCTAGTACCTGGTCACAAACAACTAATATTTGTGTCTGCTAAGCAATTTCTAGGAAAAGTACAAATAACACAACAATTTGGAAAAAAATGCTCAAAAATAATTTTCATATTCCTTTCAGAGTCAAATTCAAAATGCCATGTTTATACTTTTCTCCACCTTCTCCTTCTTCTCCTTCTTCTAGATATCATTAGCTTTCACATTGTTTCTAGTTTTCTATATATAATTTTGCATTTTCTTTTTGTTTTTCACTTGGAGCTCTTTCATATTTTGACCCTTTTGTTTATTTTCCATATTTTGTTTTCGTTTCTTCTTTAAAAGATACCCTTTGGATTTTTATTGAGGTGGGAAGTGAGAAAAATTTGAGATTTAACTGTGTTGCTATAAATTTTGTTACTTGATGTTTACTGTTCAAAGGGTTTGTTAATTATTGCTTTGTGATGATTTTGTTTGTTGTTGACTAAAGTCAAGTGCTTTTTGTCTAAGTGGGGTAGGTTTTTGAGACTTTAAGGAAATTTACAAATTTGTCTGTTAGTTTTAGGGAAGATAATATCTTAGTGGCCCTTTTTTGTCAAATATTTTTTGGATTAATTCATTTGTTGAAATGAAGATGAAAAAACTTAATTTCAGCAAGATCTATTCATTTAAATGTGGTAAAAAACCAAACTTTAAGAGAGAGCATTCACAGATTGGAAGACAAGGGTATTCTAGGGTTGTTTTATGTAATGAACAAGAAGATAGGTTTGAATCAGGTTTTAGGGATTATGCTGATAATTCTGTTAGGTCAACAAAATATACTTTTGCCACTTTCTTGCCTAAGTCATTGTTTGAGCAGTTTAGGAGGGTAGCTAATTTCTATTTCCTTGTTGCTGGTATCTTAGCTTTCACAAAACTTGCTCCTTATACTGCTGTTAGTGCCATTCTTCCTTTATGTATTATCGTTGGTGCAACTATGGTGAAGGAAGGTGTTGAAGATTTTCGTCGGAAGAAACAGGTACTAGTATATTATGATAACTAGAAGTTTATCGTGTTGTGAATTTTGTTCTTTTAATGTTAAAAATGTGTAGATTTAAATGTAGAAATGACATTTTAGATTCAAGGTGTGTGTGATGTCCGACACCAAAACGACGCTGATACATGTGTTTTGTATTCTGTTTCTGAGTAACTTCCTTACAAATTTGAGCATTTGTTGAAATAAAATCTCAGTCCTTAAATTCGTAGATCACTTTCTTACGGGACTTGAAGATTCTTAGTTATTTTAAAATATGACAGTTTTGTCAAGAGCATAAAAGTGCGAAGTAGTATTTGATAGAATCTAAGAACAGTGAGAAATTGCAGAAAGAATCTGAGAGAAAACGAGAGTATCCATGTGAATATTCTGATTGTATTTGATAGAGAAAGAACAATTGGTTACAAGATAACTGCAGGTAGTTATTTTATTATTCAACCTGAACTGTGCTGAGTCAGCACAATCAGTTACAAAACAAACTTAAGGCCTTGTTTAGCCAGCTACGTTATTAGCTTGATCTATTCACTTATTCTATTAGTATCTAATATATATTTTCAATTTTCTACATGTTGAGAAAGAGGGAATGACTAAATGAGAGAGCATATGTGTGAATTCGCATGTCTAAATTACACAGGAGAGGATAGTATGTATACAAGAGTCGTAAATATAAGGATTTACAGTTACTCGAATTACACAGTAATACAAAATGAATAATCCGAATGTAATTACTCTATTCACGTTATTTTATGCAGAAGGAAGAGCCAAAAGACCAAACGATTCAGATTATATAACTTAGCTTACTGATTAGTTGATTTGATTATCAAAAATAGCTAACTGATTAGTTCTGCAGGATATTGAGGTGAACAATAGAAGAGTTATAATTCATAAAGGTGGTGGCAATTTTGAACATACAGAGTGGAAGAATCTCAAGGTAGGGAATATAGTGAAGATAAAGAAGGATGAATTCTTCCCTGCCGACCTATTACTGCTTTCGTCCAGTTACGAAGATGCAGTCTGCTACGTTGAAACCATGAACTTGGATGGTGAGACAAATTTGAAGCTAAAACAAGGTTTGGAAGTAACTTCTTCATTAAATGAGGAAGTTAAATTCCAAGATTTCAAAGCTGCTGTTAAATGTGAAGATCCAAATGCAAATTTGTACTCATTTGTCGGGAGCATGGAGTTTGAAGGGCAAAAATATCCACTTTCTCCTCAGCAGCTTCTTCTCCGAGACTCAAAACTTCGTAATACAGACTTCATATTCGGAGCAGTCATCTTTACTGGTCACGACACGAAGGTTATTCAAAACGCCACTGCCCCTCCTTCGAAAAGGAGCAAAATCGAGAAGAAGATGGATAAGATTATCTACTTCTTATTTGGTGTTTTGTTTTTAATTGCCTTGATTGGATCTATTCTCTTTGGAATTGCAACTAAACGTGACTTGCACAACGGATTTATGAAAAGATGGTATCTGAGACCAGATGATTCCACCATTTTCTTCGATCCTAGAAGAGTCGCTGCAGCATCTGTTTTTCATTTCTTGACAGCCTTAATGCTATACAACTTCTTCATTCCCATCTCCTTGTATTTCTCAATAGAATTGGTTAAAGTCCTTCAAAGCATCTTCATTAATCAAGATATTAATATGTACTATGAAGAACTGGACAGACCGGCTCTTGCCCGTACTTCAAACTTGAATGAAGAACTCGGCCAAATTGACACAATCCTTTCTGATAAAACTGGAACCTTGACTTGCAACTCAATGGAGTTCATCAAATGTTCGGTTGCTGGGGTAGCTTATGGCCGTGGTGTCACAGAGGTTGAGCAAGCCATTGGTAGTAGGTCGGAACTGGAATCAATTGATATCAGGGAAGCTAATGATCGAAAAGAACCAATTAAAGGTTTTAATTTTATAGATGAAAGAATAATGAACGGAAACTGGATTAACGAGCCTCGTGCAGATGTTATACAGGATTTTTTCCGTTTATTGGCAGTTTGTCATACCGCCATGCCGGAAGTGGATGAGGAAACAGGAAGAGTTTCATATGAAGCTGAATCTCCTGATGAAGCGGCATTTGTGATTGCTGCAAGAGAAGTGGGTTTTAAATTCTACAAAAGGACTCAGAACAGTTTATCAATGATAGAGTTGGATCCGGTTTCTGGCAATGAAGTTGAAAGGTTAGTTTTATTTTGTTTGTCCAACTCTTTTCTCTGTTTACGTATGTGATTACTTTAAAAACACATTATACCTAATTTAGTTATTGTTTGTAGCTACCATGCATCAAAATTTATTTTATTCATGTTAAATAATGCCGAAAGGATCAGATATGCAGTAACTAATTTTATTTTGTAGGACATACAAAATTCTCAATGTTTTAGAATTCAATAGTTCAAGGAAGCGAATGTCGGTGATAGTTAAAGATGAAGACGGGAGAATTTTGTTGCTCTGTAAAGGCGCTGACAGGTTAGCAACTAAATAACCTGTAGCCTTCCATATTTTCGAGTTTTACCTTTTCATTTAGCCTATCGACTTGCCTTGAGTCATAATTTCCATGCAGTGTCATGTTTGAAAGGCTTGCCATTAATGGAAGGGAGTTTGAAGAAAAAACTTTGGAACATATGAGTGAATATGCTGATGCAGGTCTAAGAACACTGATACTTGCCTATCGTGAGCTTGATGAAGAAGAATACAACGAGTTTGACAAGAAATTTTCCGAAGCGAAAATTTCAGTCACTGTGGATCATGAATCATTGATTGAGGAAATATCAGATAAGATTGAGAGGAATCTAATCCTTCTCGGTGCCACTGCTGTTGAAGACAAGCTCCAAAATGGGGTAACCAAAAAACTAGTTTCACATGCAAAGATTAATATTTATCAGTTGGATCAATACTTGAAATTACACCTAACTATATTTTTTTTTGCTAGGTTCCCGAGTGTATTGAAAAGCTTGCACAAGCTAGAATTAAGATATGGGTTTTGACTGGGGATAAAATGGAGACTGCCATCAATATTGGGTATAATATTATACTTTAATTATGCATTTTCTTTTTACAATGGATTCGTCGTGCGAATTACTTTTCAAGATGTTTGACATGAATATACGAATACAGCTTTTCTTGTCGCTTGCTTCGACAAGGAATGAAACAGATTATAATTCATTTAGAGATTCCTGAAATTCAAGCATTAGAGAAGGATGGAGGAGACAAGATGGCTATCATGAAGGTAAATAAATTTTAGCCTTTAATATAGTTTTATATACAATGATTTAGTTTACATGTTGAGTACCTATGTAGTTTCAACTAGTGTTGCCAAATAGCGACTATAGAAGCGCTGTAGCGTAGCGGAATCCGAACTAACCGCTACTTTCCGCAATCCGCGATTGGCAACACTGGTTTCAGTGAAAATGTTAACAAAGTGCTTCTCTAAAACATTTCAATACCTGCATAAGATCTTAGGTGGAGCTGACATTGGTTTGATCTGCCTTTCAATGCTGACAATTTTAGCATATATTTCATGGATTTGTGCATTCCAGTTTTTTGAAATAAAGCAGAGTGATTTGGTGGTTTTGAGGTAGGGACAGAGGTTGGAGCGAATAGAGGAGGTCATGGATCAAATCCCCTCACTAACAATATAACACCTAATATTTGTCATTAAAAAAACATGGAAGGGCAATATTAAAAATTAAGGTAATTGCATCTATATGGTGTTTTTCACCTCTGTTTCAAAAGATGCTAGAAAGACGATACTTACTTGTATGCTTCTCTAAGTCGGAACTTCTGTTATTCTGTTTCATTTCTTTAGTTTTTTCTCTTTAGAACTTCTCTTTATCTCTGTTGGAGGGAATTTTTGGTGTGTAAGTATCTTATTCGTGAAGGGGAGCCTTGGCGCAACGGTAAAGTTGTTGTCACATGACAGAAAGGTCACGGGTTCAAGTCCCGGAAACAGCCTCTTGTGTAAAAAAAACAGGGTAAGGTTGCGTACAGTACACCAAATGGTAGGAACCCTTTCCGGACCCTGCGTATGTGGGAGCTTTGTGCACTGGGGGTCCCTTTTAAGTATCTTATTAGTCAAACTGCACAAGTAAAAATTTGAGTGCTGATATTTTTTTGATGATTCATGTTTTAGGCATCAAGGGAAAGTGTGTATCTTCAGATATCTGAAGGTTCTAAACTGCTTTCTGCATCTAAAGAGACCTCTCAGCAAGCATTTGCTCTGATAATCGATGGAAAGTCACTTGTTTATGCTCTAGAGGATAATATAAAGAGCTTGTTTTTAGATCTTGCAACTCGCTGTGCATCTGTTATCTGTTGTCGCTCATCGCCAAAGCAGAAGGCATTGGTATGTTTAAGCCTTTTCTTTGTTTAAGCCTTTTCTTTGTCCTTATTTTTGTTGGTGTGGCTTTTTTCTTTCAATTTTATCCTTCATTTAAACTATTTTAATTTCCAATTTGCATTTTTTACCCAATTAAATAACTTAATTTTTCTAAATAACCTCATAAAATTTTGTAACTTCTATTATATTTTTTTTTATAAACTATAATTGATATACTTGGCAAAACGGATAGACGTATTAGTGCCAGTGTGCATGCTGATTATGATAATTGTTTTGGTTTGCTTTTTGAATTAATTTTATTGGTACCTCTCATAAAAGGTTACTAGATTGGTCAAAGAAGGAACTGGTAAAACAACATTAGCTATTGGTGATGGAGCTAATGACGTGGGAATGCTTCAAGAAGCTGATGTAGGTGTTGGAATCAGTGGTGTTGAAGGAATGCAGGTGCTTCAAAAAAATTAAGAAACTATTTTTTTTATTATTGATTTTCGCTTCTGTATACTGTTCTATTAAAACTTTTTGTTTTGTATCCTCTCTCCTTCCTAGGCCGTCATGTCTAGCGATATTGCAATTGCACAGTTCCGGTATCTGGAAAGATTACTTCTTGTACATGGACATTGGTGTTACAGGAGGATGTCCACAATGGTAAGATCATTCAAACTTGATCTCAACATTCAATATATTTGAGCATGTTTGAATTGACTTATTTGAACTTATCTACTAGGATAAGCATTTGTGAGACTATTTAGGAGAGTTTATGAAATCAGCATATGACTAGTCCATAAGTTGTTTTCAGTTTATTTCAATAAACACTCCAAGATAGCTTATGAAAACAACTTATACCTTACATGAAATTAGTTTGACTTTTGTATAAAAATAACTTGTACACAAGTACTTGTATGATTAGCGCTTATGTTATAAGCTTTTAATAAATCTGTTTATCCAATCAAGGCGAGGTCCCAAAAGATCATCTAATATTTTATTTATTCTTTTTGCAGATATGTTACTTTTTCTACAAGAATATTACATTTGGTTTCACTCTATTCTTATATGAGGTGTATGCATCATTCTCTGGACAGCCTGCATACAATGACTGGTTTTTATCTTTCTATAGTGTCTTGTTTTCTTCACTTCCTGTCATTGCCCTTGGGGTCTTTGACCAAGATGTGTCTGCTAGGTACTGCCTCAAGGTAAGCTTACTCTATTCACCATCTAATATGTTGTCATCTATGAAGCACGCATATGTACGCATGCACATACACGAATGCCGAACACGACAACCGGTAATAATTTGGAAAAATAAAATAATTGAATGTGGTATTGAATGTAACCACATGTGTTGTATCGAACACTGACGGTGCCGGACACTGAACAAACTTTTAGTATGAAGTGTTAGCGCTATATAGGTTTAGGTTGTCATGTGTGTAATTGAGAAATGAAAATTTCACTGTTTTGTTATATAATAGCATTCCGGATTATGAAAGAGAAGACAGAGCAGAACTCACAAAAACATTGCATATGTATTTGTTTCAACTTTTGAAAATAGTGATTTTAAAATTGTGTAAAAAAGCAATTATTTTTACAGATTTTATGTAAAGTAGAAGTTATGTTTTGCTTTATTACAAAAATCACTTTTATTTCATAATAGAAATCATTTTTATTATGAAGAAAACTTATAAAACTTTTTAGGGTGTTTGCTTAAGATTTTGAAAAAAAATATTTGTTGCTTTACATAAAACTTCTGAAGAGATAAATATTTTTACATAACTATTTTTTTTTATCAAATCTAGTAAAATTAGGGTTTGAAGACAATCAATTTATCATACCCTACCAAACATTTACATTTTCTCTAAAATCACATTTGACGAGACAAAACCAAAAGCCGAACACATATAAAGTAGAATACACTCATTTTGTTTCCTCTTATGAGTGATGAGTGACAATGATTCCATGATATTTTTGTTTAATTTTGCAGTTTCCTATCTTGTACCAAGAAGGTGTACAAAATGTCCTATTTAGGTGGCGCCGAATTCTAAGTTGGATGCTCAATGGATTCATCAGTGCCATAATAATTTTCTTCTTCTGCACAAAAGCAATAGGCCTTCAAGCCTTCGACGAGAATGGAAAAACCGCTGGAAAAGACATACTAGGAGCAACCATGTATACTTGCGTCGTTTGGGTTGTAAACCTACAGATGGTGCTCTCCGTGCGATACTTCACGTTGGTACAACATGTTGCCATTTGGGGTTCTATTGCTCTTTGGTATTTTTTCGCGTTTGCTTATGGATCGTTGCCTTCAAGCTTTTCAACAACTGCTTACAAAGTCTTCGTTGAGACTCTTGCTCCATCGCCTTCCTTTTGGATTCTCACATTATTTGTCGCAGTTTCTTCGCTTATACCATACTTCTCGTGCTCCACGATTAAAATGTGGTTGTTTCCTATGCATCATGAAAGGGTACAATGGATGAGGCATAAAGGCAAGAAGACTACTGATACTGAATAGATTTTTTTTTTTTTTGAGAGGTGATCCTGAATAGAAAATTATTTGCGTGTTGATATATAAATAAATAGTAAATAATTATATTTACGTTGTAAATATATTTTTTAGCTTACTCTGTAAGTTATTTAGGATAGAATGTTATGTTGAATATTCATTATGTAAATATATCATAGTTTCGTCTCTAAGCTACTTTACTCCTATATAATAAATCTTCCGTTGTGCTATTTAGACACACGGTTTTCATCATATGTCTCTTTTCTCTCTTATTCAACATGGTATCTAGAGCCTATTGAGAGACAACCCTACACCGTGATTACCCGGTGGACCCACTGTCCTTCGGTGAGAATTTTATTTTTTTTGGGCAAACCTTGTTTCATCTTCGGTTTCCCCTCCTTTGTTGCCGTAACAAATTTTGGCACTCGTTTGAACCCTTTTTCGGCCAGAACAGCCACTGCCGCCGCCGTAATCACCTCTTCCGGCAAGTTAACACCACGTCTTGTCCATATCGGCCTATCCCCCGAATATCGTCGTCTAAAACACCACCACACGCTACCCTCCTCTCAGGAGAAAACGGCCACACGCCGCCGCTAACCACCGCGTGTGAGCGCGCGTCCGACCTCCGTTTCCGCCCCTGTTTCGCTCTTCGGACTCGAAATCTTCTCCTGGTTCCATATTCGACCTTATTTTCAGGTTTCGAGTCACGAGTATACGTGTTTCAGTTCAAACAGCCTTATATTCTCGCTTTCTGTGATTCAGGTTTCATTTAGTTGCAGCTCTAAGTCACCTTCTCTTAATCCTTGGGTTCTTGATTCAAGCGCATCTCATCATATTACTGGTAATAAAGATCTTTTTTCCTCTCTCACTACATCCGGTTACTTACCTAGTATTGTTACAACAAATGGTTCTGAAACACAGTCTAAAGGCATTGGCACTGTCAGAGTACTCCCTTCCTTGTCAATTACATCAGTCCTTTACCAATGGCATGACTGTGTTGTCACCTTTACCAATGGCAATGTTACTTTGCAGGATCGGATTTCGGGACGGCAAATTGGCGTCGGGTGTGAGTCTAATGGCCTTTATTATCTCTTAAATGCATCAACATCATGCCCAACCACAGATTCCCCTCTTACTATACATGCTTAGTTGGGTCACCCAAGTCTCCTCAAACTTCAAAGGTTGGTCTCTAGTCTTTCCAAATTATTCGAGTTGCATTGTGAGTCGTGTTAGTAGGGAAACACACTCGTAGTCATTTTCCCGATTGAGTCAATAAACGAGCATCGTCCCCTTTTGCTTTAGTTCATTATGATGTTTGGGGCCCTTCCCGTCATATCTCCACTCTTGAGTCCAAATATTTTGTCACTTTTATCGATGACTTTTCTCGTTGCACTTGGATATTTTTAATGACAGATAGATCTGAATTATTCTGTATTTTTGAACAATTTTATCATGAAGTTAAAACTCAATTTGGAGTGTCTATTCGGTCTTTACGTAGTGATAATGCCAAAGAATATTTGTCTCACCAATTTCAAAATTTTATGTCCTCCAATGGTATTCTTCATCAAACTTCATGTGCCCATACACCTCAACAAAATGGGGTGGCCGAACGGAAAAATCGTCATCTCATTGAAACCACCAGAACTCTTTTACTTCATAGTAATGTTCCATTTCGCTTTTGGGGGGATGTTGTTCTAACGGCATGCTATCTTATAAATCGCGTACCTTCCTCGATCTTAGGTAATCAAGTCCCACACTTGGTCCTTTTTCCTAATACCCCTTTACACTTGCTTCCACCCCGTGTGTTTGGGTCCACATGTTTTGTTCACGATCTTTCTCCTGGTCTTGACAAACTCTCGGCCCGATCACTCAAATGTGTCTTTCTTGGTTATCATCGGTCTCAAAAAGGTTATTGTTGCTACTCTCCTACTCTTCGACGATACCTCATTTCAGCTGATGTAACATTTTTTGAGTCTGTTCTTTTTTTTTTTGGGTTAACCAATGTACCTCTTGACCCTCTTCATGCTGATATGTCAACCTCGTCTGATATTGTCCCTCTTCAACCTATTGTGTTTGTCCCGCCTGAGTCCACTATTTTTGTTCCTCCTCATGCGGCCCCTCCTACAACCATTTTTGGAGACCCTCCCGTGGAGCCTCCCACTCCACGGCCACTTCAAACTTACCACCGTCGTCAACCACCATCTGTTGTGCATGTTCCGACACCTATTCCATATACTGAGGTCATTCCAGACTCTCCTTCGTCGTCATCGCCTTTACCGGATCCAACCACAGATGTTCCTATTGCTATTCGTAAAGGTATACGTCCTACTCGAAATCCACCTCTTCATTACATTGACTTGTGTTATCATCGTCTTTCCCCTTTGCATTATGCTTGCTTGTTTTCTTTGTCTTCTGTTTCTATTCCTAAATCTCCAGGAGAAGCATTATCTCACCCTGAGTGGAGGCAAATAATGATTGATGAGATGTGTGCTCTCCAAAGCAGTGGCACTTGGGAACTGGTTTCTTTACCTCCTGGAAAGTCAGTAGTAGGTTTTCGTTGGCTTATACAGTGAAAGTTGGCCCTGATGGGAAAATTAATCGATTTAAGGCTCGCTTGGTGGCCAAGGGATATACTCAGATTTTTGGGTTAGATTATAGTGACACATTCTGACTTGTCGCCAAAATGGCATCTGTTAGACTTTTTCTCTCTATTGCAGCTATTCGTCATTGGCCTCTCCATCAACTTGACATTAAAAATGCTTTTTTGCATGGTGATCTTGAAGAAGAAGTATATATGGAGCAACCACATGGGTTTGTTGCTCAGGGGGAGTCATCTACCATGGTTTGTCGGCTGCATAGATCCCTTTATGGTCTTAAACAATCTCGTTGAGCTTGGTTTGGCAGATTCAGCACAGTAATGCAACAATTTGGTATGATTCGTAGTCAAGCTGATCATTCTGTTTTTTATCGTCACTCATCCCAAGGGTGCATTTATCTTATTGTTTATGTAGATGATATTGTCATAACTGGTAGTGATCAACAAGGAATACTCTAGTTAAAACAACATCTTTCTAATGAGTTTCAGACTAAGGACCTTGGTTAACTCCGTTACTTTTTGGGTATTGAGGTAGCCCAATCCAAGGATGGTATTGTAATTTCACAACGGAAATATGCTATGGATATTCTTGAAGAAACATGTCTATTAAATTCCAAGCCAGTTGATACTCCTATGGATTCAAATGTCAAACTTCTACCTAATCAGGGGGAGCCTCTATTAGATTCAGGAAGATATAGGACATCGGTTGGAAAATTGAATTATCTCACAGTCACTCGTCCAGACATTTCCTTTGCAGTTAGTGTGGTAAGCCAATTCTTAAATTCTCCTTGCCAAGAACACATGAATGCTTTAATTCGAATTCTTAAATACATCAAAGGTGCTCTAAGAAAAGGTCTCATTTATGAGGATAAAGGACATACTCAGATAGTTGGTTACTCAAATGCTGACTGGGCAGGTTCACCCAATGATAGACAATCCACTTCTGGGTATTGTGTACTTGTTGGAGGAAACCTGATATCCTGGAAGAGTAAGAAACAAAATGTAGTTGCAAGATCAAGTGCTGAGGCAGAATATAGGTGTCATACCCCAATTTTTGACCTAAATTTCTTTTTCACTCGTCTTTTGGTTCGAAATTTTTGTTGTCGTTTCAGATGAAATTTCGACAGAGAGGTATTTTAAAATACCTCATTTTTGTTCCGAAGGCGACAATTTTTTTTTATTTTTATTTTTATTTGTTACTTATTATTCCTTTTTATTATTATCTTTATTATTTACCTTTTTTATTTTTACATTTTTTTTTATTTTTGGATTTTTTTTTATTTCATTATTTTATTTTTAAAGGGTTGACTGATTTTGTTTTGATGATTTTTAATACCCATTTTAATGGTTGCCTTTTTTGGTTATTTGCTGTTTAAGTGTGTTTATTGTCCATCATTGGCTTTTAATCATAATTAACTTGCATTGCATAATAAAAGGAGGAATCAGTCAGGAGCCAGAGGGAGCCATCAGAAAGCCAACACAAGAATCCATCAGAAAAAACAATCAGCAAAACAACTAAACAGCCACGTACACATCCACGGCTCCACCACAAACACTCACCATCCATACCAAACAAAACTCAACCAAATCCACCACTACCACCACTCAACCAAATCGGCCCTACCCACCTAAACCTCCTCTCCTCCCAACCAGCCACGCCTTCACCCCAAACACACACAGACACCACTCACGCCTTCACCCTAAACACACACAAACACCATTCACGGCCATAACCCCTAAACCACAACCAATCCAAACGCAACAACTCCCATCAGAAGCCGTACCAACATTTTTTTCATCAGAACCACAAAAAACCATAAATCAAAACCAACACAAACATTGCATCAAACCTCATTAACAGCCAACAAAAACCGGAACCATCATCACATACGGCCAACTCCACAAAACCAATCATCACATACGGCCACCCCTCACTCACACACACTCACTCACGGTTCCGCCTCAAACCCAGCCATAATCACACGCGCCGGCCAGCCACCAACCTTCCCAACCGCCTCCCAACCACACAACCTATAACAACCACCTCTACCCATCACAAAGCCGTAGCCGAACCGAAGAATAAACCAAAAGGTAGTTTCTTTTGAATTTTCGAAACTAGATCTAGGATTTTTAAAAAAGGGTTTGAAAAAATTGAGTTCATATTCGGTTAGAGGGAGGGAAAAGCTTCTGAAAAAACTGTTTTTTTTTTTTAAAAGGGGAGGTACGCCGCTCCGGCGCGGTGGCGCCGCCCCCTGGGCTGGCCGGCCGCCGCGCCGGAAAGATTTTCAGGCCAGGAAGAATTGAGAGAAGAAGAGAGGGAGAGAAGAAGAGAAGAGAGAGAAGAAAAGAGAAAAATGAGAGAAAAAAATCTGAAAATACCATTTTATTTCCCTCCTTTGAACCAGGCCCATATGCGGCCCAGCTGCCTTTCTCCTCTTCTTCTTGCTGATCGCTATCCACACCCCCATTTCCTGCTTCACACCCCCTCCTGCTTTCTTTTTTACTCTATTTTTTTTTCTTTGCATTTATTTATTTTCTTGCATAGTTTTTTTTATTATTTATGTTTCCTCTGCACTTTTATTTTTATTACCTCATGCATTTCATTTTTATTAATTGTTATGTAGCATATTTAGTTATTGTTTTTGCATCTCATGCATCTTTATTTATTTTTACTTTTTTTAGCATATTTATTTTAGCGCTTTTTGCAATTTCATTTTCATTTTTATTAGAATGTATTTAGGTACGATGTAAATATAAATGAGAATATGCACCGACACTCACACTCTATTTATTTTGCTTTATGTCTTTTATTTTTCTTTTATTTCGCTTTACAAACAAAAAATACAAACAATATTAGGATAGTTTATTTTCAGAAGGGTTTCGTGGTGATCCAACGTCACCACTGAAATTCCTCGTATTTAACTTTTCGTTACGTTTTAGTCATATCTAGTTATCATTAAAAAAAAAAAACATGCAAATAATCAAATCACAAAAAAAATCTTTCCTTAATAAACCTTGATTTTCAATCAAGTGTCCGTTTTTCTCTTTTATTTTCTTTAAATAACCATTAATCCACTTTAATAACACTTTAATCATTTTCAAAATTAAAAAACACAAACCAATTTTATTTTGCCACTTGGCCTTTATTTTATCTTTAAAACTTTTTTAAAACCAATAAAAAACACAAAACAAATCAACCGTCATTTTTACCCCGAACTACGAGGTTTTGATCCCTCACGGGTACGTAGGCAAAGGACCATGTCCTTCCAAATCATAAAAAATAAAAAAAAATAAAAACATTTTCTTTTCCTTCCTCACTACTTTAATTCTGTCTCTTAAAAAATAAGCAAGTTATAGCCAAAATAAATAAATAAAATCAAGAGGTTCTCGTAGAGTACTACGAACGTTTAGGGTGCTAACACCTTCCCTAAACGTAACTAACCCCCGAACCCTAATCTTTTAAAATGTGGTAATTTAGAACTTTTTTCCACCTTTCTTTTAAAAAATTAAAAGTTCAGTCGTGAATTAAAATCAGTGAGTCAACGCTAATCAATAGCTTGATCTCCGAAAATCACCGCGACAATAGGGCCATGGCACTAGTAACATGTGAACTCATTTGGTTGAAGCAGTTACTCAAATAACTTCAATTCGAAGATGCACGACCAATGACACTTATATGTGATAATCAAGCCGCGTTGCATATCGCCTCAAATCCAGTGTTCCATGCAAGGACCAAACATATTGAGATAGACTGTCACTTCGTCAGAGAGAAGATTGAATCAGGGGACATCGTCACAAGTTTTGTCAATTCAAATGATCAGTTGGCAGATGTTTTTACAAAATCTCTGTGAGGTCCTAGAATAAGTTATATATGTGGCAAGCTTGACACATTTGACTTATATGATCCAGCTTGAGGGGGAGTGTTGATATATAAATAAATAGTAAATAATTATATTTACGTTGTAAATATATTTTTTTAGTTTACTCTCTAAGTTACTTAGGATAAAATATTATGTTGAATATTCATTCTGTAAATATATCATAGCTTCGTCTCTAAATTACTTTACTGCTATAAAATAAATCTTCCGTTGTGCTATTCAGACACACGGTTTTCATCATATATCTCTCTTTTCTCTCTTATTCAAGAGCTTCCAACAACTACTAACTTTTGTGAATATATTTAATTTTGACATGTTTTAAATGTAAAGGATGTATAACAACGATTTGTAGTTGAGAATGGGAGATGGAGCTTACATAGGTCATTGTTTTAGAGAGTAATTAGAATTCATCATTATTTTGATTATACCAAATAAATAAATTGGTTTTGATAGTAAATGTGTAGAATTTAAAAAGTTTAAGTGCACTTACAGTCACTCTTGTAAATTTAATGTTCAAAAAAGAAAGTAACTCTTGTTTATTTTATTATTAATTTTACTATATTATCTAGTTAAAAAAAAAGTTTAGTTTGGATATTTTTTTTAAAGGAGTTTGGATACTAAATGTGGAGTTTGAAAAGTTGAGGTAGTGTTTGGCTTGCCACTTATGCTCGTCTTTTAGACAATCAATACAATCAAATATCAAATATGAAGTTCTTTTTGCTCCCTCCAATTGCTCGCGCGCCCTACATTTTAGATCCTAAATTGGGGTTTTTTTGCCAAGTCGGAACATAGAATCCGAAATATCTATATAGTGGAGAAGTATAGGGGGCGATACGAAATTACGTAAACAAATTAGTATAGTATAATCAGGAAATAAAATTACAATATTTATTTTCCTGAAGGGATGTTTTAAAAGTGATGGTTTATGATTGAACAATTTATCGGTAGTTAAGTGCACTCAAATTAGTAATAACTTGATACTTTTGAATTTAATTTCATATGGGTATATGTTGAGTATTTTGAAGTTGGCTGCATATTTTGGCAAATCCAATGTGTTGAATAGAAGCATCTCCATGTTTAGAATAAGTCTTCAGTTGCAAGGTTTTTGATTTGAAGCTGTTCAGAAGCTGAAATCATCTTCAGAAGCTGAAAGTTGCTTCAGAAGCTGAAATGAGAGTCTGAAGCATCAGACGCACTGTAGCCCGCGTTGACTTTTGTTGACTTCTTCAGAAGCTGCATTTTTTCAAGTTGTTTCTGCGCGAATCTTGGCGAGATTTATCAAGGATATATCCTCGCATATTGCTTCTAGAATGCTGATTGAATTGGAGAAGATTTAATGAAGATTTAGCTCGTTTTTATGCAAGTTCGTATTTTCCTGATGCAATCTTTTGAAGATACCTTGCAGAATTATTTTAGCCTTTAGTAATTCAGAAACAAATCATATGCAGAAGATTGAGTTCAAATTTATGTGAATTACTGAAGACTATATAAAGAGTGCTTTGCTACTATTCAAGATACGAGGAATTAGAGAGTTTTTATTCAAAAATAGAGTCTTAGTGTGTAAGCTTTTTAGCTTTGTTTGTGCACCACTCTGTTGAGTTGGTTTAGGTGTTTTGAGTTGTAATCACTCTAAGCCTGTAGGTACGAGTGCAGGTCATGTATTGAAGAGTGTTCTTCAAAACTGGGTAATTTGTTCAGAACTGGGTTAGTTCAGGTTTGTTTAAGTAACTGGGCTGTTACTTGAATAGGAAGTTAGTGGACTCTAATACTCAACGTGTTGGGTAGAAATCAAGCTAGGTGGAGATTGATTGCTTAGGATAGGAACTGGGAGTCAGTGTCTGAGTCTTAAGGATTAATTCCAATAGTGGATTTCCTTCCTGGATTGGTATCCCCCAGAGTAGGAGGTGTTTACTCCGAACTGGGTTAACAAACTTGTGTGTTCTTTTTATTTCTGCACTTTTAATTCTGCTGCTTATCTGTTTTTAATTGTGCTAAGTTAAGTTCAGAACCTGTTGGTTCAGAACCAGTTTACTCTTTGTTATTACCTAGCCAGAATTTCAATTGGCATCAGAGCAGGCACCCTGCCTGTGTTTTGGGTGAGATCCAGAGGAGTTTATTTCTGGCAAGCATGGATAGAGAAGGAGGCTATGTCAACAGACCACCCCTACTTGATGGCACAAATTATGAGTACTGGAAGTCCAGGATGTGTGCATTCCTGAAATCTATGGATAGCAAGACCTGGAAGGCTGTTCTGAAGGGTTGGGAACATCCAGTTGTGACTGATAAAGATGGTAAGAAGACAGCAGTTTTAAAACCAGAAGAAGACTGGACTAATGATGAAGATGCCTTGTCACATGCAAATTCCAAATCCCTGAATGCTATTTTCAATGGAGTGGATAAGAATGTTTTCAGGATGATCAAGTAGTGCACAATTGCTAAGGATACCTGGGAAATTCTCAGGATTGCTCATGAAGGCACCTCAAAGGTAAAGCAGTCCAGACTTCAGCTTCTGACAACAAAGTTTGAAAATCTCAGAATGCTGGAGGATGAGAATATTCAAAGCTTTTACATGAACATTCTGGACATGGCTAATTCCTTTGAATCCCTTGGAGAAAAAGTTACAGATGAGAAACTTGTTAGAAAAATCCTCAGATCCTTACCCAAGAGGTTTGATATGAAAGTAACTGCCATTGAAGAAGCACATGATATATCCAGCATGAAGGTTGAGGAACTGATAGATTCTCTTCAGAAATTTGAATTAAGCAGAACTAATCAGAAGGGTAAAGGTGTTTTGAGTTGTAATCACTCTAAGCCTGTAGGTACGAGTGCAGGTCATGTATTGAAGAGTGTTCTTCAAAACTGGGTAATTTGTTCAGAACTGGGTTAGTTCAGGTTTGTTTAAGTAACTGGGCTGTTACTTGAATATGAAGTTAGTGGACTCTAATACTCAACGTGTTGGGTAGAAATCAAGCTAGGTGGAGATTGATTGCTTAGGATAGGAACTGGGAGTCAGTGTCTGAGTCTTAAGGATTAATTCCAATAGTGGATTTCCTTCCTGGATTGGTATCCCCCAGAGTAGGAGGTGTTTACTCCGAACTGGGTTAACAAACCTGTGTGTTCTTTTTATTTCTGCACTTTTAATTTCTGCTGCTTATCTGTTTTTAATTGTGCTAAGTTAAGTTCAGAACCTGTTGGTTCAGAACCAGTTTACTCTTTGTTATTACCTAGCCAGAATTTCAATTGGTATCAGAGCCTGGTTCTGAATGTGTGGATGATGATAGCTCATCAGAAGCTTTTGTGCTGCTGAGTAAACAATTCAAGAAGTTCCTGAAGCAGAAGACAAGAACTGATGACAAAAGCAATCAGTCAAAGAAAGTTCAATGTTTTGAATGTGAAGGCTATGAGCATGTCAAGTCAGAATGTCCTAACTTTCTCAAGAAGCAGAAGAAGAGTCTGACTGCTTCCTGGTCTGATGATGACTCAGAAGGAGTAGAGAATGCTTTGACTGGTAAATTATGGGCTGATGATCAAGTTATGGGTTCAGAAACTTGGTCAGAATCTGAAACAAGTGATGAAGAATCATCCTCTGAAGTTCTGGCTGCCTGTCACAAAAATCCAGCTGAGTTTTGCAGGAAGTTACAATGTCAATTTGTTGAAGTGTGCAAGCAGATGAAAGAGCAGAAGAAAATTAATACTCAACTTCAGATTGAGAGGGATGAACACTTAGAGAAGATTTCTGCTCTCAGTAATGAGGTAATCCAACTCAATTCACAACTTGATCAGATAAAAAAGCAAGTTAGAATGTTAAATCCTGCTTCTGATGTGTTGGATGAGATTCTGGAGAATCAGAATCAGGGAAAGCCACATGGAATTGGGTTTAATAATCAGAATCTGAACATCAAAAAGCAACAAAAACCTGCTAAGAGATACACACCTGCTGCTGCTCAAGTTCCATTGATAAGGAAACCTAAGAACCAGACTCAGAAATTCAAAGATAAGAAGGCTGCTCAACATTGGATTTGTCATCATTGTGGTAAAAAGGGTCACATTAAACCTTTTTGTTACAAGTTGCATGGTTATCCCAAACATTTGCAACACAGAAAAGTTGAACCAGCTGTGAACAAGAGCAAAATCAAGAAAGTTTGGAAACCAAAGAGTGAAGGTGTTGCTCAGAGTCTGAACAAAGGAAAAGGAAAGGCTGTTGCTGATGACAGTAAGCCAATTCCTGTAGCACAGAAGAATTCTGGTGCTGGACCATCCAAAGTCTGGAGTAAAGTTCATGTTCCTGATCAGAAGGTTCTATTTTCTTGTAAGTCTGAAGATGTTAGGACTTGTGTTCAGCAAAGAGTGGCTGATTTTGAGGAGAAGATAGCTGGGAAGAAGGTTTTAAATGTGCCTGAGGCACATGTTAATTAAGCAAGCATTTGTTGTGTGTGTCTGATGAAGACTAAGCATGTTCTGGTGCTGAGTCTGAAGACTGGATTGTCTGTGACTGTTGTGTGATTCAAATCTTAGCAAGTATGCTGTACTCTGCTGTGTTCCTGATCTGTCTGCATGAGAATTTATAGCATTTAAAGCAAGCTGGATGTGAGGAAGATTGAGTACCTGCCAGTGTTGCAAGTGTTGAGTCTGAGTCTGAATCTGTTGCTGGGGATGATTCTGATGGTTTTTGTTCCTCATTTGAAGATGATTATTTGTCATAATTTTGTGGCTAAAAGGGGGAGAAAAACCTATGTTCAGTTTGAAGATGTGTTGCTCAGTTTGTGTTCAGTTTTTAGCATTGTTCAGTTTTTAGCATTGTTCAGAAATCAAGTGTTTTATTCAAACAAATCAAGTGTTTTATTCAAAATTCAGAACCAATGTTGTGCATATATGCTTAAGGGAGTGTGTGTCTCAGGGGGAGTACAAGGTTATTATATTCCTGAGTGTTGGTGTATTCCTGAAGTATGTTACTTTTCTCACAAGTTACTGCAATTCAGAATTAAGGGGGAGTTTTTTTATGGAGTAATGTTGAATGCTGAGTTGCAGGGGGAGTGTTGTGAAGCTTCAGGAGTGTTTGTGATGATCAGGAGTTGATCAGTAACTGTGCTATGTGTGCTTCAAGTTGATCAGAAGCTGTTGTGTGTGTATCAGTGTTCAGAAGCTGAAACTGATTGGTTTATAATGTGAACATAGCCTGAATCCGCTGTTAATCTCTTTGCTATGTTATTTTATTGTGGAGTTCTTCATTGCTAAGTTAATTTTATGGGAGATTGAAGAACTTGGGTGTGTGAACATTGGTTTTAGCCAAAAATTTGCCAAAGGGGGAAATTGTTGAGTATTTTGAAGTTGGCTGCATGGAAAATCCAATGTGTTGAATAGAAGCATCTCCATGTTTAGAATAAGTCTTCAGTTGCAAGGTTTTTGATTTGAAGCTGTTCAGAAGCTGAAATGAGAGTCTGAAGCATCAGACACACTGTAGCCCGCGTTGACTTTTGTTGACTTCTTCAGAAGCTGCATTTTTTCAAGTTGTTTCTGCGCGAATCTTGGCGAGATTTATCAAGGATATATCCTCGCATATTGCTTCTAGAATGCTGATTGAATTGGAGAAGATTTAATGAAGATTTGGCTCGTTTTTATGCAAGTTCGTATTTTCCTGATGCAATCTTTTGAAGATACCTTGCAGAATTATTTTAGCCTTTAGTAATTCAGAAACAAATCATATGCAGAAGATTGAGTTCAAATTTATGTGAATTACTGAAGACTATATAAAGAGTGCTTTGCTGCTATTCAAGATACGAGGAATTAGAGAGTTTTTATTCGGAAATAGAGTCTTAGTGTGTAAGCTTTTTAGTGTTTGTGCACCACTCTGTTGAGTTGGTTTAGGTGTTTTGAGTTGTAATCACTTTAAGCCTATAGGTACGAGTGCAGGTCATGTATTGAAGAGTGTTCTTCAAAACTGGGTAATTTGTTCAGAACTGGGTTAGTTCAGGTTTGTTTAAGTAACAGGGCTGTTACTTGAATAGGAAGTTAGTGGACTCTAATACTCAACGTGTTGGGTAGAAATCAAGCTAGGTGGAGATTGATTGCTTAGGATAGGAACTGGGAGTCAGTGTCTGAGTCTTAAGGATTAATTCCAATAGTGGATTTCCTTCCTGGATTGGTATCCCCCAGAGTAGGAGGTGTTTACTCCGAACTGGGTTAACAAACCTGTGTGTTCTTTTTATTTCTGCACTTTTAATTCTGCTGCTTATCTGTTTTTAATTGTGCTAAGTTAAGTTCAGAACCTGTTGGTTCAGAACCAGTTTACTCTTTGTTATTACCTAGCCAGAATTTCAGTATATATCTTAGTTTCATGCAAAATTTGCATATCACACTCCCTTTAAACTCATGTACAAGCCTAATCAATAACGTTAGTTTTTAATCTAAGCTAAACCTAAGTATAAAAAAGGATAAGGAATAAGGATAGCCCAAGAGAGTATACAATAGGTTATTTCTGGGTTATATAATCCAAACTACTTTTTGAGGTTTTTGTATTATACAATCTGAATCCCCTAAAAATTCAGAAAAAAAAACATAACTTTGCTCTGATTTGTCTAAAACTTGTAAATATACGATTCGGCAAATAAAATCCGAAAACTTTAATACTAGTTCGTAAAATAAAATCCAAAATGTGTCAATCGAACCTGTGTTGATTAGTTAACATCTTTTTTTTGGTAAGTTAAGGAATCCATATTGATTTAAACATGCATCCAAACAAATTATAAGCAAAGTTTATAATGCAAGCATGTGAAACAACATGAATGAATCTTATATAAAAAATGTAGCATCAATATCCATAAGTTACAACACATGATCCAAACATAAATTAAAATCACAAATTATACAACACAGTCGGGAAACTACTGGGTAGCATGGCCACCCCAACCACCCCTCCGCCTACGGCGATAAATTAGCCCTCCCTGAACTTCAAGTAGGATCTGTTCTAAACTCAGTCAAGCCGTACTTCCCTGCTTCACCTGACCACCACCCATGATCCCTCAAACATGGTCTTTGTTGTACCATAATCGTGTACTCATGTCTAGGTGATGACGGCCCCCCTGCTCCTCAGCAGCAACCTCCTCATGGGTCTCTTGCTCAAGTAGCCTCGGAGCATGTGAATTCGTTGGCGCAGGTATAACATATGAATGTGAAATGGTAAAATCATCTCATGTATCCAGTTGCCGCCTCTACACCAGTCACAACAACCAAACCTAAGTTCTCAGCAGACAACACATAACTAAGTTATTGTATGTAACGCGAACCCACCTTCTCTTGGGTCGACATTGGAGAAGCATACTCGTGTTGATGTATGAAAATGGTTTGCACATATCCAAACTGATACAAATACCTTCATATCAATCACAACAGAATGTATGAGTTTTAGTAGTTTTCGGGTTGTATAATCCGAAAATATTAGAAAAGTTCATATTATATAATATGAACGGGGGTATTTTCAAAGTTGAGTAGAATGTGTGATAAGTGGGTATGGTGGAAAAATAAATAGCCTATACAATATGTTCATTTTTCAATCGGCTCACACCCAACCCATCAACCAACAAAAACACCCAAAAATATTCTAAACATACACGATCTAAAATCGTCAATAGCATAATATCATCAAAAACTCAAGTACCAACACACATGACCGTATCTGAGGCAAAGCGAGAAGGGCGACCGTCTTAGGCCCAAAAAATAAGTTCAAAATTTAAGCCCCAAAATATAAAATTAAGGGTTCATTAAGTAAAAGAAAATTTAGGAATGCTAAAACCATATACATTTTAATTGAAAAAGGACATATTAGGGAATTGAATATCACATTTCCTAACATAATAAAAACTGACATCTTTAAGAAAATTATTTTTACACTTTAGGAATTCAATTTTTTTTTTGTATATACTTATTAGTTAGGGTCCAAATTGTAGGTTTATCCGTAGGCCACCAAAATCTTAAAAACAGCCCTGCCAACACAGTACAAAAGTCAACTCTCAATTCTTACTACCAGAACTATCCCCAATCTATTACCGGTTTTGTCAATCACTGGTTGAACAGAATAACAGCTTGTTTAAATTGCGCTATGATATAGCGCTATAGTGACGCTATAACTACAATTTAACAACACTTTTGTACTAAACAATGTATGAGGAAAGAATGGCAATTTGTTCAAATTCCGCTATATCATAGCGCTGCTATAGCCACTATTTGACAACACTTTTGCCATAAACATCAGCGTATTTTGATAAATTTAATACCCCCCACCTGCACACACACATCACAAGTGACCTTTTTTCTGCTATGTTTATGTGCTACTACTTTCCACTGTAACAACTGCTATGATAAATTTAATGGCACCTCAAAATATTCGACGCTCCAGAAAACATAATCACCTTATGTCCAGAGCTAACTTACCTACTCTTTTGCTACTGAAATAACATGTTTCTTTCCAACCTCACTCTTCCCAACTCCATCTTTTCCATATATTTTAGCTCAACAAACCTGACTTCTTTTTTCTATTTATAATATCTGCTAGAGGAAATAGTACATTAAATCAATATTAATCTTTCCATTACATAGCAAGTACCCTATCATCCAAGCACTGAATATCAAAAGGATTAACTTCTAAATAGCTTACTACAAAAAAAAAAAAAAACTTCACAACCACATTCACCAAGTTGAAAAACATATATTTGTTTCCTCGCATTCTGTCGTGAACATTAACATTTCAATTGTGGTACTGCTGGTAAGAGCAGAAACAGAACTAGTGACACTTACATCAAACTCCTGAATTTTAACAGGACATGGAATAAATCAAAACACACAAAGATGCTCGGTATACAGCAGATCAGTAAACAAAAATTACTGATTACTCAAACTCGGCACAGAAAAATAATGACCTGTATGAAAGAATTTTATCTTATATAATGTTCCCATTAACTTACCAAAGACAACATAACAGAAGAGAAAAAGTTACATGCCCACCTATTTGCTATAGCATCACCACTCCAAACATGTTACTTTCCTCGTGGCTTTAAATTATATTCTGTAACCACTGCATTGTGAATGTTTCAGGTGTAATCAAATATCAATGTTTCTCTAGCGTCGTGACAGCAATTGAGGCTGTATTGACTGCAATTAACAACCATTATATCAAAATCCGCAATTGCAACTTGAAACCTTACTCTAATTTTTTGATTCCACGGTGCCTGCATGTTGCCTTCGTATATCAAACTGGTCTACAAACTCTAAAGGAGTAATCGTCTCGTTCCTGATCCGCTTGATTTTAGGACTTAACAATCCACGGTGCCTAAACCCATAGAGTTTAAGCACTTGATTATCCGCAAAATTGAAAGCCCTCTCCATGCTACTAAGGCATCTCTCTACTGGATAATCTCCATAACTCCCACAAGGCTTACACCCCACGAAATGTGTCACAAACGGCCACCTCTCATCCCCTAACCCCGGATGATACTTCTCCATCATCTCTTCATACCGATCAACCAACCCAGCCCAATAACCATGCAAATAAAAAGAATTCTCAAGAAATACCTTCTCCATCCATTTGTCCTTCTTTGACAGCAATAAATATATCAACGCTGATTGATCATCAGCCTCGAACGCTGGCCTTCCTTTGAGATTTGCCGTCAAAATCTTCCCAGCCTCCTCTCGAATTGGGCCTTTCGGACCCATGGGCGCCCAAGCATCAAGCAAATCCAACGACCACTGGCAATTGCGAAACAAAAAGCTCCCTGTGTTGATTGCAATCCAAGAATTCTGCTCGAACAACAAATCAGGATACCCATGAATAACCATATTATAATCATTATATTTACTCATGGGAAGCTCAAACACCATGTCAGTGAAGAATGCATCACTGTCCATCCACCAAATCCACTCCACTTCAGGGTGTGATAACATGAGCCTTCGAATCATGGGCAATTTGGCCCAGTAACCTGCAAGCTCCATGTCCAAGTGAGCCATGTTGTACACAATTTCAATGCCATGCAATCTGCAGTATCATATGACAGATCAGAATATAACAGACAAGCTTTATAATGTTAATTCAGATGTATTCAGAATCAGCTCAAGTCAACTTCAAACTTTATAAAGAAAATAAGTTTCTTCACTTAAGGCAATATTTTTGTAAACTGTTGAAGATTAAATAAGAGCTTATGAAAGCTAATTTCAACTTAAACGAACAGCAGCTCTTAATTAAAAAATTTATAATTTTAGAAAAAGAAATGATATTATTTTATTGTCCAAAAATGGATACAAACCACTCTTAGCACATATTTAAATAACAGATGAAAGCATAAGATGGAAAAGCAGTAGGATTTAATTGCATTAAACTGAAAGTGAACAAATATAAAAGAGCAGAGTAAAGATGGAGTTTGGGTGAGCAATTGGAAACTCAAATTTGAATTAGCTTGATTTACAAAATTTATCAAGTTGAAGTAGAGCTTCAAGTGAAGTAAATTACGTTATGCTTTTACTCTAAAGTGTGTGAAACTTCGTAAACATTTTTCAAGCTATCGCAGAAGCTATTTTTGTTAGACAACTCAATTGGTGATCTAAGAGTTGAAGGAATTAATCCACTTGGGTTGGCCTGGTGGTATTGACTTGGGACCTGGGAGTGTGCTCCTCCTCAAGGTTTCAAGTTCGATTCTCCCCGGTGCCAGTTTGAGTGGGCTAATTTAGCTTCTTCAAAAAAAAAAAAAGAGTTGAAGGAATTCTCATCACCAAATCCTAAAAAGTAAAATAAACACTAATTTACTAACATTTGCCCGTAATTATTTTTCGAGTGATATAAAATCAATTCATGTGCGAAAACCAAACACATACTATATGCAAATGCAATCATAGAAACCAAACACACATTATTTGTCAAGTCAACTTTGAGCGAGCATTTGTAAACTCGATTTTGAATGAGCTTGATTTACAAAATTCAGAGTTGAAATTTAGTTTCAAAGGGAAGTAATTATTAATTTATGCTACATTGTTAGTCTAAAGTGTGTTATACTTCATTTTTTTAAAAAAAAAAGTGTGTTAAACTTCGAGACTTTCTTTAAGATAACACAAAAGTTACTTTTTATTAGGCAACTCAGTTGGTGAGCTAAGGGACGCAAAGAGTTGTCATCATGAGGTCTAGGATCCAAATCTTGAAAAGTAATAATATATGCACTAATATATTATAAATTTGCCTATAAAAACGAGCTTTAAAGGCAAAGGGCCTGTTTGGATTGGCTTATTTAATCTTATCTACTAGCATAAGTTTTGTGAGACATTTTGGTAAACTTCAGAAAGCAGCTTATGACAATTTTCATAAGCATTTTTCAACTTATTTTCATAAGCTCTCCAATATAGCTTATATAAAAACAACTTATAGCATATATAAAAACAATTAAATGTTATTTTATCTTTTGATCTAAAAAAAGCTTATGCAAGCTTATACACAAGCGCACTTATCATGATAAGTGCTAGTGTTACAAAATGCAAATAAATTGTTTATCCAAACAAACCCAAAATCAATTTTAACTGACAGCAACCAAACACTTGTATTTAAGCATTTTTACAAGTGATATAAAATCAATTCATGTGTTCCTAATGCAAAAACCAAACACAAACTATATGTAATGACACTAAATTGAAATCTTTTTAACACTAACCTGCAATAATCAATCTTATTCTTGATGGATTTCAAAAGATAATGATCACCAATAGGATTATCACACGGTTTCGGAGGCGAACCAGTAAGAAGCAAAATCCTGGGTTTCCCCTTAACAAAACTAGGATATTCACGGTTCTTATCTAGCCAACTTCTTCTTTCGGTATCCCAATTAAGGATCTTAGGACCAAGAGCATATGTTTCATTCAAACTCATAAAAGTTTCCGTCTGATTCCGATCAGATGGATCGGAATCAGATCGGATCTCAGCGAGGATACGGTTAGTTTCCTCGATGACAGCGGCGTTAACCGCGTCGTTCTGTGATGTGCCGAGGTTAACGCCGATTGTGCCACGTAGGACGAGGATTGTGACGAAACCGCAGAGGATTGTGATCTTTATGTTGTTGAATGTTTTTTGGATCTGACGTCCACGTGGCAGTGTACGGTTACGTGAGGTTGTTGTTGTTGTTGTTGTTGGTAATCCTCCTGTGCTTGTTGTTCTCTTTTGTGTTAAGTTGTTTTCTTGTCCCATTTTTTTTTCTGAAAAGAACACTATGTTTGTTTTTGTGTGTGTGTGTGTGTGTGTGTGGTGATGTTAGAACTTAGAAGTTTGATTTAGGTTTGGGGGAGAATTTGATAGGGTTGATGATGATCATGTTAATGGGAGAAAATGGAACCCAGAGAAGGGAGCATGTGATAGTGGAGTGGTATTTACGAACGTATCTGTACAAACACCGACTTTCTAGTTTTTACATTTTTATTCTTTTTCTTTGTCTGTTATTTTCATTCTCAGTAATAAAAACAAAATTAACAAAACTTTAGTGGCTGAATAGGCAAAAATCTCCCTGAAATTGTGACTTTCGTAAAAAACTCTCCGATTTTTAAAAAACTTCAAAAAAAAAACTCCTTAAATTATTAAACATTAGTCAATTATTCTCCTCTGTTTGTTTTGGCTGTTAAACCTTACGATGTGGCAGTTAATTGTACATGTGGCACCTTCAAGTGGACTGTACGTTATGCCATATCACAAAGGGGTAAATGACTATTTTTTTTTTCTTTCTTCATCTTCTTCCTACAACTTCTTCATCACCTTCATCAATATTCATAAAAAATTCTGATTTTTTTTAAAGAAACAACAACCATCAACAACATCGTCAGCATCCCATTACCACATATCCACCATCATCAACAACAATAAGCTTGAGTTTAAGAATTAAAGATTTTGTTATTTATGGGTTGATGAATTTTTGTTGATTAGCTTAGGTGGTGTTATTGTTGGTGATGGTGGAGGTGTAGTAATGAGATGATGATGTTGTTGATAATTGTTGTTTCTTAAAAAAAAAAAATTGGATTTTTTATGAATATTGATGAAGGTGATGAAGAAGTGGAAGGAAGAAGATGAAGAAAGCAAAAAAAAATAGTCATTTACCCCCTGTGATGTGGCATAACATAAAGTCCACGTGGAGGTGCCACATGTACAGTTAATTGTCATGTCATAGGGTTTAACAACCAAAACAAATGGAGGGGGTAATTGACTAACGTTTGACAATTTCAGGGTTTTTTTTAAGTTTCTTAAAAGTCAGGGGGATTTTTAACGAAAGTTACAATTTCAGGGGGGTTTTGCCTATTCACTCAAACTTTATTTGCTAAAAACAAAGTGATAGCTCGCAACGGATGAGGTTACCGCGGATGAGTTTATAACTAATAGCCAATAAGATAACGATTAAATTTGTAGTGTTTGATAAAAATTAGTGGTTGAAGTAGCTTATATGTGTGAAATAATATAAAAATAATTATATTTAATTAACATTTATTTTTTTCATGGTAAAACTGAGATAAAAAACAATAAGCTATAAATAAGTTATAAACTCGTGAGAAAATGATGGTTATTAAACAGCTCTTTTTTAGTCATACGAGCTTATAAGTTATAAGCTCAAATATGTGTCTTAACAAACAAATCTTAACTCTATAAACGTAAAGATCCAATATATATAATTATGAATCAAACTATATAAGCCCCACGTTTATGAATTAAGTCTCAATTCAAAATTATTTAAAATCGATTATTTGATGTTCACTTAAAAGGATATTAAAATATGCAATGCTTCGTGTTCGAATAATATGTTAGATAAGAGAATAATATGTTGTAACTGAATTTCATTAGTGAATGAATAAAATGTTTACAACTTATTTATAGTAGTTGCTTGTTAGTCAAGTAACAAACTTTAACCAACTAACTAGCTATATGTTTGTAACTAAATCTATTATTATGGAATAATATCTCAATTCACCCCTTCAATCCATATTCCAAAAACGTATCAATCTCAATTGTTTTGTTAAGAACACAAATCTATCAATCTTCAAATCCTTTTTTTGAATCCATTTGCAAGTTGCAATTATGTGGGACAATATGCAACTTGAAGCATTCCTTCCGTGATTTGCTCTCTAATGAAATGAAATATGTTCTATATATGGTTGCTTCTCCCGTGTGATATTAGACTCTTAGCTAAATTGATAGATGGTTTGTTGTCAATCATAAGCCTTAGAGGGTTTTTTTCACTTCACGTTTTAGCTCCTTCATTAAGGAGTCTAACCAGATTGCCTAACAAAATAAAAACGTGTTAATTATGTATTCAACTTCACAAGATGAAAGGGTTTTGACTGGTTTTTTCTTTGGACACCATGAAATAGATGCATCATTGTATTTGAACACATATCCATATGTGCTCCTTTTGTCACTCTTATTTTCCACATATCAATCTAAGTCATAATACCACATGAGTGTTGCTTCCTTATTTTTTACCATAACAGGAAATAACAATCTCATCTTTGCAATACCTTTGATGTATCTAAGTTTTCTTTTATCAGCAATTAGGCGAGATTTTCTTGGCTCCAGGCCCGGCCCAGAGGGAGTGCAACCAGCTCTATGGTGCCGGGCCTCACATTTTTTGGGGCCCAAATTTTCAGTATTTTATAGCCCAGTCGTTATTTACGTTAGTATTAATACAATGCGTAGATCTTAGAAGACATGATTTTATGCATAGTACAGTGGTTTGTGAAACTTTTTGAGTTCTAAAGGACGTGTGTTCAAGTCCCAGCTTGTAGACATCATGTAATTCAACTGTGTTAAAAATATATAAATTTGAAATTATTAGGAGGCTAATTTTTTATATTTGATTAGTTACAAGGAGGATGCCTTTTTTTATGTTATTTACAATCTACATAGATTATATATATTTTTTTTAAAAATTTTACATTTGTTTGCTAGGGGCCAATTTTATTATTAGAACTTGGCCTCCAATTTGATCGGAACGGCCCTGCTTGGCTCATTCATGAATTTGCTGATGACACTTACTGCATAGCAAATAGTTGGACTGCTATTGCACAAGTATTTAAGTAATCCTACAATCTTCTTAAACATTGTAGCCTCTACTATTTCCTCCTCACTTAATTTATAAAGACAGATACATTTGATAACTCTTTCTAAAACTCAAAAACCTACATTGTCATCCACCACCCTCGCCACCCTTCATCCATCAAGTTTTTCGTTATGTAACCTCGGATTTGTGGTGGTGCGATCAGCCAGCATGGCCGTGTCACCATCAAACCCCAACCGCTTCGCACTTGAAGGGGCAGTTTTCAACCTCTGCCATAGCCCATAGGTGGTCACCTCTACACTCAGTTTTGTTTTCTGGGTTGGTTTCTTCAAAGGCTTTAGATTCATTCATGATGGATTTGGTTGTTGGTGTTGATGTCACTGGTTGTTCGTGGGAGATACGTTCGTGATGCTCCTGTTCAATCGAGATTCATCATTGAGTGGGTTTTCGTACGTTGCGTCAATGGTTCGTGGTTTTAAGGTTCTCTCAAAATGAATGTAGTTCTCTTCACTTCACTCTGCATCTCATTTTATGCACTGTTGCATCCTCACGGTTGTGTTTGTTATTATTAGTGCATGTTGCGTGTTCTTGTCCCTGATTTCTTAGATTATTTTCTAGAAATGTTGAGTTATGCAGGTTTCCATGGAGAAGGTTTCACATCAGTGTTGTTTGAGTATCTGTCTCAACCATTGTGACTACCTTTAGACTACTTTAATATCCTAATCATTCTTTATGATTGACACTAGATTGTTTAGTCTCGAAAGAGTCAGTATTATCTGTTGTCACCGTTGCAGGGAGTTGTTGGTTCTTGGACTCTTTCCGTGTTAACGGTCGGTCCATACATCTGTCTACAAACATCTTATTAGTTCTTTCTAGGATTAACTAGATGTTGGATCCACTTGTGTGGTTTTAAATGTTTGTAATACCCGTTTGGCTCGACCTACACTTTTGTGTGGACTTATTGGGTTAGGTATATGTCCCCTCCAGTTTTTTTTTGTACCTTTTTTTAATAATATATATGAGCACTTGGCAAGACATTTAGAGTTGTCTACTCTTTGAAGTCATTATGCTCTTAAAAAAAAAAAAAAAAACTCTTTCCTCATCATTGCATTCATCAAGTTTTGCATTTATTTCAGATGGATTTGTGACTAAAATGCAATCCCTCATTTCAAATCTTTTTAGTAGATATCTTATGTACTTCTTCTGGTGCATCATTATGCCTTCCATAGTTTTTACAAACTCCATACCAGGGAAGTATGAGAGCTTTCCTAGTTAGTCATCTCAAATTTAGCATGCATAGTGCCTTTAAAACTCTCAATCTGTGCACTATTGCTCCCTATGATGAGTAAATCATCCATATACAAGCTATCATCATGATGCTTGAAACACTGACACTTGGTTCATACACACCATATTCTATAGGACATTTTTTGAATCCAAGTTGAATCAGGAACTAGTCAATCCTTTTATTTCATAATATATGGGTCTGCTTCAAGCCATACAAAGCTTTGTGAAGTTTTTACACCATATTCTCAGTTCCCTTCACTTCAAATTCAAGAGGTTGTGTGACAAATATTGTTTCCTCTAATGGTCTATTTAGGAAAGCAGATTTGACATCTAAATGAAAGAAGGTCCAGTTTATGATGCTTGCTAAAGCTGCTACTAATCTGATTGTCTCATGTCTTGCCAGAAGAGAAAATACCTCAATATAATGAATACCATATCTTTGTAAGAATAGTGCACTTTGATTTTCTATAAGAAAGGTTCTGGAAGAAGAAAAAAAAGTAAACCATTTTAATTTTGAATTTGAATTAATTAGTGTGTTTTATTCTACTGTGGTTATAATTAATTTTGATTAAAAGTAAGTTGAACGTAGACTAATTTATGTTTGAATATACTGACATTAAAGTGATTTTTATTAGTTAATGTTATTTGGACAGATAGGACCAAAATTGATTTTAGATATATAATAACCAAAATGGATTTTATATTTGAATTTTAAACTCTATTTCATTTCTATTATCTTTGATTTTTTTTGAATAATTTATTAGTTTTTTTTGTTACATGAGAAAAATAAGCCAAAAAAAGAAAGAAGAAAGAAAAAAAAAAAGCTGAAAACAAAGACTAAGCATGAGAGTGTAGAACTCCCATGGCATATGCAAGAAGGAATAACTAAAGCTCAATCAGAGGATTGTTAAGAATCTCCAAATTATTAGAAGCTCTAGCACCAAATTTAGCGAGAACGTCTGCACTCATATTACCTTCTCGAAAAGTACGTTGAAGTCGCACGATCCAATCCTTAGCCAAGAATTGACGCATTATCTTAATCTTGTTTTGTTTTATGTTAATTTATATTCTATTTTGCATAATGTTAAATATGAAAAGTTGGGAAAAAAAAACTTGCTCAATAGCAAACTAAGGTTGACACCATCGTTGGATATATTTGATGTGAATTGAGTTTATGCTTGGAACTTGTTGATGTATTCTACATTAACTCACTTGTAAGATCTTAATGAAGTTGGTGGATCTCTCTAACTTTACATGATCCTGATATGTCTTTTTTAATATAGCTATAGTTTTACATTGACCTAAGTTACATTGAATTTAGATGTTTTAAAATTTTGTTTCATAAAATTTTAAGAGATCTAAATATGAAATGATATAAAAAAAATATATGTTTAATTAATTTTTTCTTTCAATTATGATAATAGCGGTGAAGTCTCGTATTGGAACCTTGAGATAAAAGAAAGTGTGGTTGAAAGTGTAATTGACTCTTAATGTAAAGGTTAGAAATGTCCACCTAATAATTCCATGGCACAAACGTAAATAACTACCAAAGTTTGTTGGAATCCAACCAACTGTCTTTCTTCTTCCTTTCCTTCCTAAACATTTGAACAGAGCTCCGTTCGGGTTCACCTCTCTTCCGATCAATCTCCGGCGACTCCTCCGATCATTCTCCGGTATTCTTTTTCATCACCCTCTCTCAACATTAAAGAGAATGATATAATTCAATGTAATCACATATGTGTCGAACACAAGAGACATCTTTCTTTTGTCAGAAGAAGTATACATAGCTTTTTAATAATAATAATAATAATAATAATAATTTTCTGAGATTCAATTGTACAATTTTGATTTGGTTTTTTGTTTTGGATGAAATTGAATTTGATTTGTTGGATTTTGAATTGGAAAGGTGGGTGTAGAGAAATCGGGAACGATGAGTGAGGTATTTGATGGGTACCAGCGTCAATACTGTGAGCTATCGGCAATTCTTTCAAGACAGTGTACTGCTGCTTCTGCTCTTGATGGAGGTAATGGATTCTCTTTGTTTAAGGTGGTTAATCATTTTTGAAGCACAGACACGGACACTGACATAGCACGTTGACATCGGTGATAATGTGAGAAAATGAATTAATTGAATGATATCACATGATTCAGTGTTGGTGTTGGACACTAGACACACTTTTGATCAGAGGTGTTGGTGCTGATTCAGAATCGCTTTTGTGTATATGTCTTCCACTGTTAATAAGTTTGAAAACTGTTTTTACCTTACTGCATAAGCTATAAAATTTAGGAATTGATTTTTGTACCGGAATCAATTTTGAGACTGAATGCCAAAAATAACAAATTTGTGGTAAAATTATGTTTGACTGATCCAAACTTGATTGTGGGAGTTCTAGATGTGGAGCCAAACATAGACATGGAAAAAATGAGAATGTTGTTTTCCATTGTAAAGCTAATGATCAGATATATACTAAGGTTCATCAATTTAGGCTTGTTGGACTTGATGATTTATTTTTATTTACAACATTTATCACGTTTCATGTTTTCAAATATTTGTATAGCAGAGTTAAAATAAGGCGAAAACAAAAATTGTTAGCCAAAATTGATCATGGTAGCTTGTAACTAGCTGAAATTGATAATTATATGTTGTCTATGATGTTAATACTTGGGTGTTCAGTGTTAGAAGATGCAAGAATTCTGCTGCACATGCTTTAGTGGGTATTGCTAGAAAGTTTGGCTCTAAAAGTTGGTTTATAAATGTTTCATTCTCCATTTATTCCATTACTTGTAAGGAATCTGGTTTTTATTGGAATTGAGTCGGGAACTTTACTGTCAAAAAGAAGAAGAAAATGTCCGCTGAAGTAAAATAAGTACATAGTTTTTTATGCACTTTTTGTTTTGACAGTTTGCAAATTTGTGTAGAGTTAATTCTATTGCGAAACTGGTTCTTTGAATGTTTTCATAGAAAGAGTTGTAGTAATTTTGATTTGTTTAGTTCCTAAAGATGTTGTGGCATTGAAGTTAACCCGTAATTTTACTTCATGAGTGTTGCTATGTCAAATTGTCATGTGTTATTTGCTAAAATCATGTGCATCAAAATTGAGATCTCAGACTTGGCATGCAGGGCAGTGTGAAGCTTTTACCTTCTATGGTCACTCACTACTTTGCTCTAGAGTACTTATTGCTTAGCTTATGAAGTTGGTGTCTTGCATATTGCAACTGGTGGATGTGATACTTTTTTATATGATCTTAAAATTTCTACTTGGCTAGTTTCAGCTGATGCAATTTAAAATGTGTTATGACAAACACGAATGTACATCTAAGGCTTGTTCTGAGTGAAATGCTAGTTGAAGGACATTTCCTTGTAATGATTTTTTTGTTTTGATTGTTTTTCGTTGAGGAGGCATAAGCTAATTTGTTAAGTATGCCAGTTTTTATTGCTCCCCCTCCTTCACATACGCACAGAATTATATTTTTCCCCTTAATGATTTACTAGCTACCATTTTGTGCTGTAGAACAGAAGAAGCAGAAACTTTCTGAAATAAAAGCTGGATTGGAGGATGCTGATACGTTGGTATAACTGAACCTTTTTCCTCCTCCTCACCCCCCCCCCCCCCCCCCCCCTGGTGTTTGACTCTAATAATTCCCATTTGAAAATGTTCAGATTCGGAAAATGGACCTTGAGGCTAGGAGCTTGCAGCCAAGTATGAAGGCAACCCTTCTTGCCAAATTAAGAGAATATAAAACTGATTTGAACAATTTGAAAAATGAAGTTAAAAGAGTCACATCAGCTAAAGCCAGCATCACTGCTCGAGATGAGTTATTGGAGTTAGGAAGGATTGATTCACTATCGGTATATCTTTTAGCCATTCTTCTTCCTCAGACATTAATAGGTGTCGGTGTTTATCTTTTTGAACTGCGAGTTTAGATTACTTTACACATGTAAGAAGATGAAATACTGAGTTACTGGTAAATTTACACTGCTAAAGGCCTTTTATTTAGTGGGGGTTTGGGTAGTTTAACTGGTTTGAATTAAGGGTTTAAAGAGTTGAACGAATTAAAGGATCGGAGTTCAAACCCTGTTGAGGGAGAAAAATACTAAGATACAACTAGTTACTGTTATACTAATATACTAACATTTTGGCGTTTTCGTATTGGAGGTCATGAATTGTTTTCAAACATAAGCCTCGTACATTCATAAAACATCTAAATGGACTGAAATATTTTATGTTTTTTCTAGGGTGATGAGTGGGAGGCATTGCCCGGTATAGATGTTCTTAACTCAACATTGGATTCGTTTGACATTTGAATTTCACTTGTGTATCTCAATAATATGTTTCTCATAAGCAGCAACGTTTATGCCTCTCTTCATTTATTACGGATACTCATTGCTACTTATGGATGCTAGAGCAGGTATCAAATGATCAAAAGGGAAGACTTTTGATGTCTACCGAGAGATTAAATCAATCCACTGATAGGTTAACAAACAGCAGAAAAACATTGCTGGAGACAGAGGAGCTCGGTGTCTCTATCCTCCAAGATTTGCATCAACAACGCCAATCTCTACTCCATGCCCACAAATCGGTAAGTTTTACCTCTTAGATTTTCATTTTGTAATACATCGGCGGCCCGTGTCTAAATGATTTAGCATTTGATACTCAAGCTCAACTAACAGCTACACTTATACAAGACAAGACACTTCATTATTTTGAATGGTTTTCCCTACGCTGAATCAATCCAACTTCAGGCGTGACACATCTGAGTTTCTCTGTTAACTGATTTTTTTTTCTTTCTCATCCAGCTCCATGGAGTGGATGATAACATTAGCAAGAGCAAGAAAATTTTGGCAGCCATGTCAAAAAGGATGAGCAGGAACAAATGGATTGTTGGCTCCTTGATGGTAGCTCTGGTCCTTGCAATCATATTAATTCTATATTTTAAGTTGACACATTAGCTTGCTATCTTTCCTATATAGTTGTATCACAGCTTCAAGTATATGTTGCCCATCAATGTGATAGTGTTTCAAGAGAGAAATGTGAGAAATAGTTCTTACATGTTTCTCTTATTACATGTAAAATTCTTTCATTTAAGCAAATGAGAACGTTCTCTCTTTTATACAGGGTTCAATTAATTTTACGGTACTTTGAAGTTTGAACTAGCACATGCAAAGAAAAGCAGAAAAATCGCCAGAATGGCAAAAAAAAAGTTGGCAAATTAAAAAGTGGAAGAACAATAATTTGTTGTTGTCCATCAATATGTAGGATTTCACTCTTCCAAAGTGAATTTTCAATTTATAGGATATAATAGCTCAACCATTAATGAAAAAAAAAAAAACATTGATGAAAAATAAACCTTTGGTATTTTTATTTTATTTTGGATAAAAATCGTAGACATTTTAATTTGCCATGCATGAACAATTCATTTTAGACTTTGCAAGAGCTAATTTTCTGTTCCTGAACAATTAAACCACCGAGTCCAGCTACTCAATTTTTTTTTTGTTCTAAACCGGGTATCCTCCGCTCGCGCAAGTGTGGGGACTAATCCCTCGAACCTTTTGTGACCCAAATGGCTGGCAAACTCTCCCTTAGAGTTTAAACGTTGTTGCATACACAATGCTGAATTCAAACCCATGACTTTGGTTAAACTAGAAGAGACCCGTGTCATCTCATCTAAGCGCTCTTGGGTTCCAGCCACTCAATCTATAATTAAACATTCTAGTTTAGACAACAATTTGTATCATAGTAACTGTAATCACAATCACAAGTTATAAAAACAACACATTTTAATTTTTGACATCCCCATAATTAAAGCACTGTACATTACTCCATTTAGACCTTCTGAATTAGATTAACACAACATGTACACAAGGCAAACCTTGGCAATTTCTTTTCTCAACATTCAATATTATTTCTTTTTAGTGTTCAAAACAGTGGCCAGCCAATATTACATTATACTCTAGTGTTCAAAATAGTGTCCTGTTATTCCTTTCTTCCTCGCTTGCACTAGAACCAACAAATGGAAAGAAAAAGAAAAAAAAAAAAACACCAGTCCCTTCAAAAAAATGATATTAGATCTGACCTATTTAATTCAATGATTCATATTTCATATGTATAAAATTGTTACTAGAAATTTTTATCATTGGCTCCTGAGTTCTGACTAAACCAAGGAATTAAACAACTACATCAAAGTTTTTAATGTCTCCCCAACCCCCATTAGTGATTAAGATCACATCAACTGTATTTAACATGATTATACCGCAATTTAAGACTGGAATACACACAAACACACAGAATTAGAGAAAGGAAAGGCTTGAGAGATTTTACCGAACTCCATAAAGATAGAGCTAAATGAAATGGTACTTTGAAAATTCGAGCGGAAAAGGCTTTTGGATAGTTATAAATTTTGATTAAAAATAGAATTTTTGAAAGGAAAAAAAAAACTCATGCATCAGGACAATAAGATTTCTTAACAAAAAAATATGAAAGCACAGCCTGCTTTTATCAGTTCAATAGAGCATGAGAATGGTATGAAACTTTCAACTGCATTGGACATTGTCAGCAACTGCAACCAATTCCCCATAGCCAGACAGATCATTTGAGGAAGCAATATTCAGAAAATGACCCAGCTATAATTGATGAGGGTGTACACTGGATCTGCAACCCTCATAGCAAGTGATGGCCAATTAATGCTGAGACATCAATTTTCCATTGAAGCAAGGAATAGAGGCAGATCCTTGACAGGATAATATAGGAACTGATTGGCCCTTAGTCATTTCGACGACATGACAGTTTAACATATTCAAGCATCCCTGGGAGAGTAATTTCTAGCTCCCTGATCATCTTCATTTTCATCATATTCAATGGAAGGAGGCTGTCCATTAAGATCCACATTAGCACCATTCAACTTACTGACAAACTGTCCCCTCACACGAGGCCGTCTTTCAGCAAGTTGTTTCCGATTGACATACCTAATTTTCTTATCAAAACACCGCTCTTTCTTTTTCTGTCTGAATTTAATCAATGCTGCTTCTCTCCTATCAACTTTACTTAATTTTGTTTCGGATGAAATTGAGCCTCCGAAGGATGGCCATGACTGACCTGCAGGAATCTGACCTGGTTGTAAGCACATATTCATTGGGTAATATGGGTAGGACATCATGCCGGTGGCATGAGGACCGCCTTGTGGAACATGATTGTAGCGAGCAAACATAGATGTACCAGCATGATTCTGCAGGTCGTGGACATTTTTTTGATACATTTGTGCCAATGAAGGCATCATAACATGATTAATCCCCGACGACATATAATATGGATAAGCATGTTGTGCAGTCATGTTAGAGATTTCAAGCTCAGAACAATGAGTCCCATTTCTTGGATGTATCAGACTGTTGTGATGCAAATTTTGTGCAGGCATGTTAGACATTTCGAGCTCAGAACAATGGGTCCCATTTCTTGGATGTATCTGACTGTTGTGATGCAAATTTTCTTCTTCGTAACGGTTTTGCTGTGAGGCTTCCAAAGATGCAGGTGGAGTACAAGATCTCTCAATAGATAAAGAATCGGGTATACTATTGCTGCTGGGGAAGTCATCTTGTGATTGACTATCACAAGTTTCTCCATTTTTGCATACTTCAAGATCGCTAACCCCTTGTTGAGCACATGCTTGATGCAAAACTTCCATCCTCACATGTACGGCGGCATTGTTGTCAGCATGAACAATCCCTTCAAGGTTTCTTCTCAGCATTGATGCTTTAACATATGTGAAGAAAGCTGATGACTCCCCAACCCCAATCCTTAGTCCGCTCTTCTTTGGACCAGATGAAAAAGAAGCTACAAAAATAAAATTACAGCATAATCACAGAGAAAACAATAAAATGGAAACAGCATATTCACGCAAGTTTAATAAAATTTTGTTCAGCCTCAGGAACTAAGATATGCCTTTTCGATTAAAGCCATTTCAGATTAGAAACTACGGAGTTATAGACGGCGAGCTACCACAAGTAATTCAGTTACATGAACAAATACACACGTACAGACAAAAACTGCCTAAAAGGAAGGGAAAGATGAGAAAACCAAAATAAATCATTACTTGTTTAATTTAATGGAATTCAGAATGGGTTATTCTAACAATACTTAGGAAGAACTAGTTGGCCATTACTGTTAGGGATCCGGATTAAGAGAGAAGAGAAAACAGTATTACTGATTGGAAAAGGAACTATCACAGAAGATGAACCCCGAGAATACCCGAGCCAAGCTCCTCAGAGAAACTGTTTTCTCTGCTTAATAACAAAATAACAACTAATTTCCTACTCTTCACTCCTCTTTTCCACTATTTCTGCTGCCTGTCCTAACACCCTGCCAACTCAGCAAGTGCAACCAATCCCTCCCTCTAAGCAATTCTGTTTCATGTGCATAATCCTCCCTAAGCCCTAGGCTTCCCATACTTTGAGCCCAACAACTAACCTACCCATGTGCCCCGGGTTCTATCAATTACTCTATATTTAACTTTTAAGGACCATAAGTAGTAAGTATTTATGAAAATGCATGTAATGAATGCATTGGAAATCAAAATATTTAACTTTTTTAAAGAATAATTGTTTGTTTTGGAATGCTTAAAGAGTGCCCTGGGGGCACTCGTTAACAAGACCCAAAACAATATTATATAAAAAAGAGGAATGAAGAAGAGAAGCACACCTGTTCGCTGATCATCTACTCCATGGACATCAGGCTGACATTCTGATGCATGATCATCTGGAGGTTCCTCAACAGCATCAGCATTTGCAATAGTAGACTGAAAAGGTATATACATGAAATAACTACATATGACAGCATCTCAGATTTGAAGCTACAAGCAGTTATTTAACAATATCTGCTCATATAGCTTAAATACCATTAGGCAGTAGTAGCTGGGTGAATAAAAAGGTATTAAAGTAATTCTACTTCATTGCACACCCATTTATTTATAAACACAAAAAACTTACATCTGTTTCTAGTTTCTATGCGATTGGATTACCTCTGGTTCTGTGCATGCACACACCCTATTTTCCTATTGTGACCCTTCCTCTTCGTTTTTGGTAATTAATGTTGCAACATTTTACATCTTCAATTTATGATTATATAACTCTTTTCAAAGCATTACTTCATAGCTTCCTGATGTGGTCATGATTTTCATGCCTATACAGCTTAAAATTTATTTTAGGGTAACTAATTTAGGCCTTGGATTTGAATAGGTATGTTCTTTTAAAAACGGTCATTTGCATTTACCAAGTAATCAACAATTTATCATACCAATAACTTGTGGGGCACATAATTCAATCTCTACAGCAGCACCAGACATGATATCTTATTTACATTGAAAAGGGGACATGAAAATGTTTAGCATGTCAGTGTCAAAGTTTGCACCCTGAAAGGTGGAATTAGTTGCAAAGTGACTCCAAAGTTTAATTTAAGAAATCTCTGGTGCATAGATTAATCAAGTTTCAAGGCTTATCAGGAGTCATGTGCTCACATAAATTGTTGCATTATTTAAATACTGCTTTTTAACGCTCACCTCTTGCTCTTGTTGGACTGATATTCCTGTCTCTTGAATAGTGCTTCTCTTCGATTTATCATCGGTGTCATCAGAGAACAGGGTGGTACTGTTTGTATTGTTATCACTAGGCTCTGATACTACCAGATCAAAGTCATAATTTAACATGTTCTTCTCTGCAAGTCCAAGCTGCAAGCAAAAATATAAAAGCTATTTCAATTTGAAATCAGGAAGGTCTATGCATGAATGGAAAATCCAGAGAAAAGTGTTGAGCGTTCTACATGCAAAGAGCAGAATCAAGCTAGACTATGGTTGAGAGGTCACCATTCTACATTCCATATTATATTATATGGTTGATCCCCATAAATTCATATGAAAATCTCCCGAGAAGGATGATTATCTCTTTCAAAATTCCAACTCTTATAATCTGACAAAGTCGTATAATATAACATAACTGAATGCAAAATAAAACTCCCAACTACGATTGACGTCCTTTTGATTTTAATAGACATAAAGATGGTACTCTCTTGAACATTTTTTATTTAATAACTTAGCAAATACTCCTTTTGTCCCTATATATAAGACCCTCTCGTCGTAAGCATTGGTGGCACATAATGCAAGTAGGAGGTCAATAATTATAAGGGCAAATTCGAAAAGCTAATATACATCACTGACAAGTTTATTGCTGCTATTAACTACTTTTCTTAATACCCGTGAATCAGGTTAGCGAGTCTTGTATAAAGGGACGGAGGGAATAGTAAGCATCCCCTATGATTTGATATGAAATATGGCTTCCAGGACATATTAAGCATCCCCTATGACTCCATACAAGATTAACCAAATGATTGTGATAAGTAAAGAAAACATAATGAGAACTGGCTGGCCTGAACCAATCAGAAATCCAGAAATTTGTAGGTAGATTGGTAGATCAACCTTAAAACCTACCATAGAAATTCTCAAAATGCTAAGCATATATTTTACTCATATATGTACATCAAAAAGCACGTCTAATAAAAATCCCATACATGTTAGAATATTATAAAATATCTTATAATATTTTTTACATCATATTCAAGGTTCTTATTATTTTCTCTCCTCTCATCTAACATCACACAACTTCAACACATGTAGACAAAGACCTTTCAAATTAATTCAAACTCACATTCACATAAGGTTTAAATTTTGACAATCTGCAGGAGTGTCTAATTTTTGTTTTCATTATCAGATTTTGTTTTACTAATTACAAAAGTAACAACTCAATTTCTAGTTTTAAAAAATTTGTACTGGAAATAGGGAAAACAATACGAGGCTCTACATATAGAAACAAAGTGAAAACAATGTAACGTGTCTTTTAAATAAAAGTGATAACAAAAAACGAAAATGGAAAGCACACGTTTAAATTTCTAAATTTGTAAATACAATGGTTGTGATGGTGAAAGTTGACAGAACAAAACAAAGGTGTAAATCCACGTTAGTTAGTCCTCTACATTAATTTAATATTGCGCAATGTTTACAGACACAGTAAGTTGGTGACAAATTAATAATGGATGAATGAACTACAAAATTATGAAGATTCATAGATATGAAGCTGGAAAATACAAACCATGCGCCTCCTTCTCCACATGTGCGTCCACAAATTTAATAGTTCATTTGTGCGTAAAGGCTTTACTAGATAGTCTGCTGCTCCGAGCCTCAAGCACTTCACAACAACAGATGCCTCATCTTGTGCAGACATCACTTATCAAAACAAGATATTCAAAACATTGATGAGGAGCATAACATAATTTGCTTTAACTCAAGAATTTTATTGGTTTGTCAGAGCAAAGTAAATAACTAAATCTTACTTATAATAGGAATTCTGCGCAATTGTTTGTCTCGGGCTATGTACTTCAACATCTTCATGCCCTTCTTCTTCGGAAGGCCAACTTCAGCCAGTATGAGATCTATAGTTTCCTTCTCCACATTCAATGCATCAATTACTTGTCTTGCTGACTTCACTGAAATAACTGTCAAGCATGAAAAATCAACTGTTTTAGAAATAATCATAAATTGCATAAGCTTTAAACTACACAAGCCAACCAATTTACATTAAACCCCCTAGGAATAAAACAAATCAATAAAGTAACCAGTTTTTAATTGATAGAAAAAACTTCTCCGTATGTTCATACTCTGATTTTAAAAGCAAAATTTTAGACACTGTTATACTGTTATCAATGGCATACTACGTTGTATGATGGCCAGCCAAAAATCCGTCATATAAACATGGTGTTGCGGCCTATGGCAGAAACATGGTAGGTTTAATAGGTGTTGCAATTTATGGTGGCTAACACAGAATCAACCATTACATAATGCAATAGTGGAAATCAGTCAATATTGTTTAAGTCTCAAAACTATAAACACCTGATGAGAATCTAGAATGTTTATATATATATCTATACATCACGTCACATATTCAACATATGGACCTCAAAGGTGAAAAACAATAAAAGATAGTGTCAATCACTAATCTCAATCAAACATTAAAGAATGAAATTAAAATGACTAAAATTATCCTAGAGAATGGCGGTCAAAGGTTGCTGATGCAGCCTTGATCGCGATGATCACACTACAGTCGCAAATACATCAAAAACCTCCGCGTCACGGACCTTTTCCTAAAATCTTAGATTGTGGCCAACATACAAATATGGCTAACAAATTCAAATAGAATCATTTGACGACACACATGAGCAAAACAAGAAAACATATTTACATAAAAGTTCAGAATTTCACAAATAATAAAACCATTCATAATCAACAAAGTAGGCAAAAATGATGTGATAATTGTATAAAAGTTCAGAATTCTTTCATACATACCTTGATAACAGCATCTCAAGAGAAGTGTAAAAACCTCTTGAGAGGTATTGGAATCAGTATCACAAAGCAAAATCCTCACTTTACTTCTATCAACAAAACCATCACCAATCTTCTTACCATTATTCAAATCAAACCCCTCACTCTCCATACCAAAAAAAAAACCTCACTTTACTAAAAATACAAAAACTTCTCAATCACAAAAACCCTTTACCTTCTAAATCAAAAACACCATAGAACTTCCATTAAAAATAAATAAAAATCATTTTTTTTTCACAACCCCACTATGCAAAACCATTGATTTAAGCCATAAAACTGAAAACCCATGATTTTCCAAGTTGATCAAACAACTATATCCAACAAACCCAGGACGACAACGTTGTCAGAACAAATAAACCGACAGAGACCAAACGGCTGTGTTTCTACGGCGCATGTTAGCAGAGCTTCAGAAAATTATTTATTATAAAAATTGAAAGTTGAAGCATTGTTGAAGAAGAAGATGATCTTAATTTGGAAATGGTGAAGACTAACATGCGCGGGAGGCGGCACATGGTGTAGGGTAGTGAAAGGAGGGACGTGGAAAAGAGAGGGAAAAAGTGCAATAAAAAAAGGGAAGGAGATTGGGTGTTGGGATAGCTTGGTAGAGCATTAGACACGTCACTTGTAGATTTTTCTTTGTGGGGTATACTCCAAAATATCTCATCATTTAAGGATGAGTCACTAGAAAGTCGTTGTCAGATAAGAGGACGTAAAAGGACGTTGAATCAGGATAATAATTAAGAAAAGAACAATAAGAAGTAAGAGAAGGAGAAGGGACCTAAATGTAAGCACGTGGTAGTTCTACTATTCATCAACAAAGGATAATCGAAAACCTTTTCTCCATTTTATTATGGTAAACTTTTTTCCCTATGTTTTTAATAAGTTTATATTTAATGTTATCATTGTTTATGTTTAATAAGTTTATATTCATTGTTTACATGTAACCATCATAAATCATATTACATGTATATTTGAAGGATGAGTATCTAATTCCTCCCACTTCTATACTATGGGCACTACACTGTCGAGATGAAGCAAAACCATGAGAGCCTAGATATGTCCATAGGACAGGTAGTTATAATGAACTTAATTGGACGGCATGTAATAAGATAATCGGATGTGATAATGAACTTAATTGTCCTTAAAGCCTCATCAACTAGAAACATTCCTCTATCCAAGGAAAACAATTGCATTCCCTCATCATAATAAAAGTGTGGCGTGATTTTCCTATTCAACTGTTCTGTTTTTTTTTCTTTTCAAATAGGTGCACGGTCAATGATATATAGAAATCATAACATAATTGTATTTTAACTGCGAAGTAGGTGTATGGATGACCTTCTGGGATTCTCCTAAACTTGTTTCAGAAAATTTCATAGATTTTACTATTAACACACCAAGACTAACAAATACTTTTCAACCCAAACTCGGTATATCATGCACGTTTTTGGTGTGCTCAGTTCATACCTCAAAATACATGCCAAGCTATACCTTTCATCCAATGTTGCAGTTCATTTTCAATAAAAGTAAGATGCAATCATACACCACGCATATCACCATGTACTTATCCAAAAATTCATACATTTCTACACTTGCAAGACATATTACAGAGTAAGATGCAACATTACACCAAAAGCAATGCAAAAAAGAGGATTTACAGATTTGATCAAGTCCTTCCTCAGTTGACTTCTTTCTCCACTAAACTGCATCTTTATGGATGAAACTCTGAGTTGCTTGCTTCTTTGCAGGACGGCTCCCTGCATCACACATACCACCATGCACAAAAATCCTCAGTGCCAACATTTCATTCATAAAGAGAATGCTATTAACATTTACTTTTTGATACACTATATACCAGATGAGAGTTTCATCTCATTCACGATGTAAAAATCATACTTCAGTATTGGACAAAATACACGGCTAATAACAATAATATAATACTTTATACGGACCCTAAGTGAAGATGAATACAAAAATAACATATAAGTGGATATACTGAAGAAAAAAATAGAAGTGGGAACGTGTAAGAGTGAAAAAGATATATAATGTAATAGAGAAATTACATATTACCACCCCAAAAACTTTTATGGATAAACACTTTGGTGCATCAAGTTAAAACCATACATTTGATACCTTGTGATTTAGTTAAAATTTTATGTACCTTGCTTAGGTTCAACAGATTTAGCATGAGAGCGCTTCTTCTTCACATAGTTCTCTTGCAAGGGCTTGGGCATTTGAAATGAGAACCGTGCAGGAGTTACACCATCTGTCATGTATTCTAGATGATCCACCAAGAACCTTCAAACACAAGCACCGGGAGCAAAATGTAAGAAAGATGAAAGCCAAAATTTAATAAGGAAGATGACAATGATTCATTTAAGACAAGGTAGCTTTCAAGGTCACATTACAGAGATAGTAAAGAAGAAGCAAAAGGAACATACTTCTTGACCTCAGGCATTGAGCGCAATTTTTTGCCTGATGGTGCTTCATAGTATCTGAAATATTAAAAAATCACAACAGTGACAAAATGATGACAATGAAAATCAGAAATTCCATGAGGGCAGACTTTCCTAGCCAAAATTCATAATAGTTGTATTGATACATAGGTTTTGATAAAAAGAATGACCAATAATGGATACATACATATCTGCAAATTGGCTGCTTCCTTCACCTCTGATCTGTACCAGTCGCTGCCATCCATCTGGAGTCGCTGGAATTTCTGGCTTGTCAATAGCCCAAATCATACTGTCATTCTGAGAAACATCCTCTGGATCATCACAAGATATATCGCGTCGCCACTCCTGAGCTTTTTCACAAACAAATGGATGTTGAAGGTTATGTTCACGTATTTCTTCATATTTTTTCTTCGTTGGAATCAACCTCCATTTAGAACAGGAGTGACATTGAACAGTGAAAGCACCAACTACAGGCAAAACTCTATGAGCTGAACTTGGAGGTGGTCTACACAGAAGGGGATCAGGGTAAAGTTGATTTGTGTTGTCTCCATTTGTCACATGGTTATATTCATCATCATCATCTGAAGAAGAGGATGAAGACGAGGAGGAAGAAGAAGAAGAAACATATATCCGATCTGGAAGATTTCTTCGTTGATTATTAGGCAAACTTGAACCTGTCAGGTCATTGACTTGATTCTTGGGTGCGAGCCAAAATTTAGCACGATGCATTTGATTTTCCTAGAAATCTAGCACCCGATACATTCAAAAAAAGGATCAAATAAATAATAAAATAGTAAACCTTAATACTGTTAAACATCAAACCTTATGAATATACTTAAGCAGGTAAAAGCACTTTCTTGAATAAATTCAACGCACAAAAGAAATTTTTTTTGTCATTTTTCTATAGACGATCTACTCAAGATCTTTTTTTCTATAAGTCGATCCACCAAAAATCTATGCATATCTTCTTTTGTCCATTCATTAAATAATAATAATTAGGCTTAGCCAAGGTTTTCGAATCATGAATCAGAGAACTATTTTCTAACTCGTAAATCAAATCTTATTATGAATCGTAAAATCGGCATTTGAACTAAAAACGAGCAACATGCGCAAAAACTTATAAGCTGATGCATCACATATGAATTTCAAAATAATTCAGGATTGAAATGATAAATCAATGAGAGTAACAATACCACAACAAATCAACATAAAGAGAGGGGAAATTGGGACTGACTTCAAACAAGACAAGGGAACCATAAACATAAAACAACAGAGAAGAGACTTGGAAGCACTGACCTGGCAGAAGAAATGCAAAAAGCGCACGTAGGAGGATAGGAGTGAGGACCGAAAACGATATGTTAGGGCTGTTTGTAGATCTGTATTAGGTTATTCAAGAGTTTGATTTTAGATGAATCTACCCCATTTAAAGAAAAAAAGATGAAAATAACCCTACTAGGCTTTTTCGAAACTGGCTCGTGCGGCCTGGTCCCTTTCTGGCCTGGTCCCTTTTAGGATCTGGATCTGGACAACAGTTGACAGCAGAACGGATTTGGCTCGTGCGGCCTGGTCCCTTTCTGGGATCGCACACTATCTCTCCTACGCTATAGTCAACTATTGGATGAATCCAACAGATGAGGAAAAAAAATAACAACAAAACAGATAATAAAAATCAACTTTCTATGAATCTCGCTCTACTCTCACAATCTTTCATCATCTTGACCACGCACAGCGGCGATGAGAAGACCTATAAATGGGGCACCAAGTTTAGTGGCAACAACGTGGAGTTCGCATGGCGCACTACTTGGCACATAAAATGCAATTCACCAAAAAAAAGATAATGTAATTATGAGATCAATAATTACTTACTATTACTATTACTATTTACTATTATGATTTGTTCTAGATTCTTGATTTTTCTTTATATTTAGAATTGAGTCAATGTATCCATATAAATAGGGATCAGGGTTTAGTCCTTTTTATCAAGTCAGTATCAAATCAACTGATTATCAGTTATATTCAAGGTTCTTAATATTTTCTTTCCTCCTCTCATCTTACATCCCACAACTTCAACACGTGTAAACAAAGAGCTTTCAAATGTAACTCAAATTCACACTCACATGAGGTTTAAATTTTGACAATCTACAGGCGTGTTTAATTTTTGTTTTACTCTATTAATTAAAAAAGTAACAAACAATTCCATTTCTTGTTCTGAAAATTTTGTACTGGAACTAGGGAAGACAATACGAAACTCTAGATATTGAAAACAAAGTGAAAACAATGTAACATTTCTTTAATTAAAAGTGATAACAAAAAATTAAAACGGAAAGCACGCATATAAATTTCTAAATACAATGGCTGTGATGGTGAACGTTGACAGAACAAAACAATGGAGTAAATCCACATCAGTTAGTCCTCTGCATCCATTTAATATGGCTCATGTTTATAGTAAGTTGGTAACAAATTAAAAATGGATGAATAAAGATCCATAGATATGAAGTTGGACAGTACAAACCTTGCGCCTCCTTCTCCACAAATACGGATACCTCATCTTGTGCGGACACCCTTTATCAAAACATTGATGAGGAGCAGAACATATTGCCTCAACTCAAGAATCTTGTTATTGGTTTGTACTTTAACATCCTCATTCATACCCTTCTTCGGAACACCAACTTCAGCTATTCAGTGCATCAATTACATTACATGTCTTGCTGATTTCATTGAAATAACTGTCAAGCATGAAAAATCAACAGTTTTAGAAATAATCATAAATTGCATAAGATTTAAGCTACACAAGCCAACGGCTCCAAGCTCGCACCCATGTATCCCGCCTCTTGATGACTTAGTTTACCAATTTTTCATCTCTGATACATTCCAAAACCACCCACGGAAATTCTAACTACAGCCCTCTCATCTAATTTTATCATTGTTATTGAAAATGCTATACTCCATAACACCACTTCGACGCAACCAACTCAATGCTGAACCGCGTATCATCACTTCCACTTTTTCTTCAAACTCTTTCATAAAAAACACCATTATTATCCAAATAATAACAAACCCCAAAAATAACAACACATTCATAACTCAAAAAATACCTCATTTGCGTGCCTGCAACACGCTTCTTCATTCGTTAGTCAAATAATAACTTGTGGTTGCGCGGGTTATAATCGACTATGGAATTTTATTGAAATGTTGATGTAATCAGGGTGATTTTAGTAATGCCTGCAATGTGTTTGATGAAATGACTCTTAGAGGAATTCAACCTAATTTGTATACTTACGTTACTCTTATTGATGGATATTGCAAAATGGGTAATGTTAAACGTGTTTTTGAAATATATAGTGATATGTTACGGAATGGTTTGCATCCTAATGTTGTGACTTATGCGAATTTAGTAGATGTTTTGTGCAAGGTGGGTGATTTGAAGGCTGCGCGAAACTGCTTTGTTAATTTGGTAGATGTAATGGGTTTCAAACCAGATTTTTTTTTTTTTATTTTGACAATAAATAACTATTTCATTTCATTAGCAATAATTACGACATGTTTGCCCGCGTTACAGTTTCATTCCTCCAAATCAGATCATTCCTTTGTTTTCAAGTTGACCACAGTGTACACGCAAAAACAGCTTGGACATTCTGGTCAACCAGACTTGGTGCTTTATGTTATCATCATATTGGAGGCACATATTTGATGTAACTAGCGTAGTGACCCGTGCTAAGCATGGGATTGTTCGTAACGACAATTTTTTTTTTTTAAAAAATTGACAATGTGTTTACGCTGGAATTTGGTAAACAACCGCTAGTCTGGATTAATTGCTTGCGAGACCAACTAGTGAATCTCAGGAGCATAGTGCTTTGTTTGAATTCTTTAAGTTGTTTGAATGTTCATTACGCATAAACATTTATTGTAGTTTTGGGAGAATTAAATGTACAAGTTACTTGGATTACAAGCAACAAGGAAAATAAATTCTTAATAAACGAATGCTTTGTTTCGATCGAAATAGGTAAATGACAAGAATTTAAATGAAAAGTAGTAAACTTTGCATGGAATTTAAAGTGCTTGAAAGATAAATTTACATGAAAAGTAAATTGCATAGAATTGTAAATGTGCTTTACAGAAAAGAATGGTTCACAGATTCATACTTGGATCCCATTTCACTCGTTTCTCTCGATAGCATGGGTACTTTGAGTTTTACAAGGATTTTCGTATAAATGAATTGTGACCTTGTTCTTGACTAAAAAACTACTATATATAGACTTTCGAAAATAAACTGTCCTAACGGTCGAACACTATCCTACTGCCAAATGTCCTGCCACGTACACCCTGCATGCACCTAACTGCCCCTTAGAACGGTTGTATCGCTCGAAGTCGAACTGAACTTGTGAAGTTTGTCAGAATTGCGCTAAGTCCAAAAATCTGTTGCTTCGATTCGATCATACGCTAGGTCGATTTACCGAATGGTTCGAAGTCTTCTTTCTTGCCTTAGCCTTGTGTTTGTGAATATTCCTTTGAACCTGTGAACATTTCCAAGAGTCTTCTTACTCTTCAATTCGTTATAATCTGACAAGATTTTCTTGCTCTTCATTATGCTTTAAAATTTAAGACAGCATTTAATGCGTGTTTAGAGCATATTTTTAGCTTATAAAAAATATGGGCTAACACAATGTTAATTTATTAAATTAATTAATTAAATTTAAAATATAAAAATATAAGATTTTGATTTTTTGAGTAAATATTAGATTTTGATTTTTTTTTGAAAATAACCAGAATTTAATTAATTCAGAATATCTTTGAAATACAAATAGTGAATTGGGCTTGGAACCTCTTCAATTCAAACCTTATTCTACTCTATGTGAGCTAACTCTGCCATATTATGGGCCACACCATTAGTTGATCCGCCACTAAATTGAAACTTACACGTGATGAAATTATTACACAAACTAAGAATACCATTCGTGGTGCTTTGCAAATACGTCCTCTCGTCTCCCCCCTTCTTGTTCAGAAGCCTAATAACCCTAGAGCAGTCACTTTCAATAATGATCCTCTGGAAACCACAGTCCTTTGCCAGCTCAACTGTGTAGTAGATCGTCAAAGCCTCAGCCGTTGAAGCATCCTCAAACCTAGCTACCTTCCAAGTTGCAAAGCCATAACCAACCCTTCTTCGTTCCTGATAATCACACCCAATCCCCAAAATCCAAAGACTTGAAGATTTTCGTCGCTATTTGCCTTCACAAGGTCCAGATCTGGACGAATCCAACGCTGAGTAGTTGGAACATTGATTTTTGAGTTGGAGAAGTGTGTGGGTCTTCGAATCACTGCATCTGGATTCACTCTGTTAGCATTCTGGAACTCAGCAATATTGTGCTCAGCCCGCTCAATAATCCAATCTTCAGGTATGAATCTATCTTAATAGCTGCAATTTACGTTATAATTAGAGGCTCATTTGTTTTAATACTGTCAATTAGCCAACTCCTAAAATTTGATATGAGAACCTAATGTTCAACCTAGAACCAAACCAAACTCTGATTGTGAAGGGACAAGTCATAAATATATGCGTGATAGTTTCAATTTTTGAGTTGCAACGAGGGCATAATATGTGACAATTAATACCCCTTCTAATAAGGTTACTTCTCACCGGAACATCTTCATTAATAATTCTCCATAGAAGGACTTTATGTCTGGTGATCTGTCCGGTGAGGAACCGATGAAGGCAACGGTGGCGGAAAGTGCTCTGATACAGTGGTGATGAGTCTTCGCGGTGGAACGAAAGGTGCCTGCAAGCACGTTAGCACTCCGACACTGAGAAAGAGTGTGTGAAAAGTGTGTGTAAAGTGAATTGTACCTTGAGGGTGAAGCTACTTCACCCTTATATAGGCGCTCCGCGAGAATAACTGCCTCCGGAATATGCGGCGTGCGAATAGGGAACATGTGTACGGTGTCAGATGCATGGGGGCGTGCTATGGTGCGGCGTTGTGCACGACCATTAGTATGTGCCTTTATGGCGCAATGGCTTAACCATCTGTGGCGCTCTACGAGGCATTTTAGAGCATTGGGTGCCCTTGAAGTCTTTGAGGAGGTCCGGTGTTAGCGGGTTCGGCTCCCTGGATAGATGAGCGGGAGAAGTTGCATTAACTGCCCTGAACTGAAACGTTTCCGATGTGACGACTCTCCAGTTTCTGCTTTCCACGCGTCGATGTCGTGGTTTTCACGCGCGTTGGGAGAAGTGCTTCACGCGCATTTCTCTTGACTACGTTTCTTTTTCCGAGGCTAGCTCTCACCCGTTGGATCGTAACGATCACGTTTCTCTTGATTTGGACCGTTGGCTCGTAGGGTTCAGGATCTATAAATAGAAGGGTGTTTCTCTTCTCCTTTCATTTTTAAACTTCTTTCTATTCAATTGCTTCCTTTCTTTGTTATTTGTGTTTTCTCGTTGCAACTCTCCTTCATCCTTTCCCGAGTCCAAAGGGAAGGATGAGTTCTTGAATTCAAAAATAAAAAAGTTCCTTCTTCTTTCAAAAAAAAAAAAGTTCCTTCTTGAATTCAAAAACAAAATCATGTCTCTAAACCTTGTGTTCGTGAGGAACAGGCAGCATGTAAGGATGGGGAGGGCACTGCCTATCATGTGCCTCCTGCTATTCTTGGTTCGGATACTTCGGCTAATTTATGTGGCGATTCTGGTTCTGTTTCTGCACCTTCTAATCCTTCTGTTCCCAAACAGACGCGTTGTCAGCGTACTCTGTCTTGCCCCCCGATCAAGGCCCGTTCTGTTGTGTCTGGGCCGTGGAGTATGGAATGGCTGAATGATCATAATCATGGAGACGCGGGGCTGATTTTTTCATCTAAGAAGAAGTACAAGAAAAAGATACAGTCAGAAGTTAAAGTTTCATCTGACTCCGGTGATGCTAAAAGAAGAAGACATCCGGGCGGCTTTTTGAAACATTCCATCTTGTCTCTCAAGAAAGTCGCCAGATTACCAAGCAAGGATCGCAAGGAGGTGTTGAAAATTTTAAAACAGAAAGCGCGGGAGAGGCGTGCTAAAACTTTAGTTAACTCATCAGCGGTTTTGGACTCTCAAGGTGCAACAACTGATTCTTCTTCTTCAGTTTCGGTTAATAATGACTGGAATAATTGGGTCATCATGCATGGTAATGAGAGGGTGGCGGAGGAGGATGTTCGGGGCATAGGTACATCTATCGGTGTTCAATTTTCGGGAGACAAGTCGAATATGTTCAGTGTGCTTTCGGGGACGGGGAGAGGGAAGAGGTTGCTGCCGGTTGGGAAGGAGGGGATGGGACCGGGGGCTGTTGGTCGGAGCAGTTAGGGCGCTGAGGCCGTTGGTGTAGGGTGTGCGGGTGTGGGATGCGGATTATTTCTTAGAACGTACGGGGGTTGGGAGGGTTGGAGAAGAGGAAGGAGATTCGGAAGTTGGTGGGTGAGAAGTGTCCTTTCATTCTGTGTTTGCAGGAAACTAAGTTGCTGGCTTGTGACAATTTTTTATGTGACTCGTTGTGGGGTTCTGCGCCCTATGAGTTCTCCTTTCGACCCTCTATGGGGGCATCTGGGGGCTTATTGACTTTATGGGATTCTTCGGAGGTGGAGGTGTGGACTTCTGTGAGTTTTGATCATGTATTAATGATACATGGTCGGTTTCTTCAATCGAACGAGCTTTTTTACTTATTCAATGTTTATGCCCCTTGTGAGGCGGGTCTGAAGCAATTATTGTGGGATTCCTTGTCTGTTAGGCTGCAGTCTGTGGTGGGGGAGAAGGTGTGTGTCTGCGGGGATTTCAATGCGGTTAGGCGTCCTGAGGAGAGGCGGTCGGCCAGATCTTATTCCTACTCGATGGATAACGGTCCGTTTAACCAGTTTATTGAATCCAATGCTTTGGTGGATTTACCTCTATGTGGCCGTAACTTTACTTGGTATAAAGGGGATGGTCTTTCTATGAGCCGGTTAGACAGGTTTCTTTTTTCGGAGGATTGGTGTCTGGTTTAGCCGAATTGTGTGCAGGTGGCTTCTTTGCGGGGTCTGTCTGATCATTGTCCTCTTCTGTTGTCTGCCGACGAGGAAAATTGGGGCCCTCGACCGTGTCGTATGCTGAAGTGTTGGCGGGACCTGCCTGGGTATAGTCAGTTTGTCTCTACTAAATGGAAATATTTTCAGGTCGCTGGTTGGGGTGGCTATGTCTTGAAAGAGAAATTTAAATTAATTAGAGGGGCTCTTAAGGAGTGGCATGCAACTCACACTCGGAATTTATCTGGGAAGATTGATGATCTTAAACTTCGTCGTTCAGTTCTCGAAAGTAAAGGAGAAGATGAAGTCTTGTCCGAATCCGAGTTGGTGGAGTATCATAATATTGGGGTGGACATTTATTCTTTGTCGCGGATGAATACTAGTATTTGCTGGCAGCAGTCTCGATCAAAGTGGCTCAGAGAGGGGGATGCTAATACTAAATATTTTCATACAGTCTTGGCAGCAAAACGTTGTAGGAATGCGATTTCAACACTTTTGGTAGAGGGGGTGGTTGTTGAGGGTGTTCAACCTATTCGTCAGGCCGTGTTCTCTCACTTTCAGTCTCATTTTCGGGCGCCGCGTGTGGAGAGGCCGGGGTTGGGGAATCTTCAGTTTCGAAGGTTGTCTGTTGTCGATGGGGGTGTCTTGATTAAACTTTTTTCCATGGAGGAAGTTAAGCAGGCGGTGTGGGATTGTGACAGTTTCAAAAGCCCCGGGCCTGATGATATTAATTTTGGTTTCATCAAGGATTTTTGGGGGGATTTGAAGGATGCCATTATGCGTTTTATTTTAGAGTTTCATCGGAATGGCAGATTAACAAAAGGTATCAACAATACTTTCATTGCTCTTATCCCAAAGGTGGACAATCATCAACGGTTGAATGATTTTCGGCCTATCTCTCTTGTGGGGTGCTTATACAAGATTCTTGCTAAAATTTTGTCAAATAGATTGAGATTGGTTATTGGCAGTATTGTCTTTGAGGCTCAGTCAGCGTTTGTTAAGGATAGACAGATTCTTGATGGTATCCTGATAGCTAACGAGGTGGTCGATGAAGCCCGCTGGTGTAACAAAGAACTGTTGCTATTTAAAGTTGATTTTGAAAAGGCCTATGATTCTGTCGATTGGGGTTACCTAGACATGGTAATGGAAAAAATGTCTTTTCCTGTGTTATGGAGGAAGTGGATGAAAGCTTGTGTTTGTACTGCTACGGCATCTGTGTTAGTTAATGGTAGTCCTACGGAGGAATTTCCTCTTGAGCGGGGTTTACGTCAGGGTGATCTGTTGTCTCCGTTTCTTTTTCTGCTGGCGGCTGAGGGGTTGAATGTTCTTATGAAAGCTATGGTTGATTCGAGTATATTCACGGGGTACACTATTGGTTCGGGTAATCCTACTTTGGTCTCTCATCTTCAATTTGCTGATGATACCCTTCTTTTGGGGGTTAAGAGTTGGGCGAATGTGCGAGCCCTTCGGGCGGTTCTTGTTCTTTTTGAATTGATGTCGGGCCTGAAGGTGAATTTTCACAAGAGTATGTTGGTTGGGGTCAATGTTTCTGCATCTTGGCTGCAGGCCGCTGCTATGGCTTTAAATTGTCGCGTTGGTAAAATTCCTTTTGTGTATTTGGGCTTGCCTATAGGCGGTGATCCACGTCGTTTGTTGTTTTGGGAGCCTGTGTTGACTCGTATCTGTGATCGTTTGTCTGGGTGGCAGAGTAGATTCCTCTCTTTTGGTGGTCACTTGGTACTCCTCAAGTCTGTCTTGTCCTCTCTGCCTGTCTATGCTCTTTCCTTCTTCAAAGCTCCATCAGGTATTATCTCTTCTATTGAATCTTTATTGTTAAATTTTTTTTGGGGGGGGGGGAGTGAGGGACCTAGGAAATTATCTTGGATTGCTTGGAGTAATATTTGTAAAAGTAAGGAGGATAGCGGTTTGGGGGTGAGGCGGATGAGGGAGTTTAACATTGCCTTGTTAGGTAAGTTGTAACACCCATATAGAGATTGCCTAGGATCTCTTACGAGTATTAAAATTTCGTACCGGATACATTAAATACAATACAGAAAGATTGGTAATAATTATACAATGCATAAGTTTGTCATACAACTCATTATCCGATACAAGACATTCTTCATAATACACATCATAATACATCATTCTTATACTAATGTCCAAATAATAAAAACATAGCAGCACGATCAGTCCGTAGCTTTCTCTTTACCTTTACGTCGTGCTACCTGCGAAGAGCCTGCACCAGAAGGAAAGGGATGAGACATAACGTCTCAGTGAGCTCCTACCCTACCAACTGTTGGCAACCACGGGGGTAACCTAGGGTCGCCGTGCCTACTTTTGGCAATCTCGGGGATTCCTATGATCGCCGTCATTCTTTGCTAACCTCGCGACCAAGGGGAAACCTAAGATCGCTACATGTCTTTGTCATATCTCATCATATACTAACTTAACTTAACTTAACTTGTACTTAGTGATCGAGGAGTATAAGCTTATGATCACTTCTTGTTCACTAGGAACTAACTGGCATATTCCTCAATATATGTAATATACATGATCATCTTTCATATCTTAAGTTAGAAGTTAGGGTTGAACAAACATAACATTATCTTGGTTCATTTTACGGAGTGCATCCGGGTGGAGTAACCCCGAAGTACATCTCCCTTCTTACCGGTGAAAATTCCTATCATATCAGGCTAACACCGGACTCCTCTTATCTTTTGTGTGGCTGCTCTCGCGAGCGGTAACTTCACCGTCCCAGCTGCCATTTAAGGCGGTAACTTCACGGGGACCCCCTGTATACTAACTGACGAGCAGACAGGAGACACATAACTTTATAGACTTGGATGTGCAGCTGCCCTCACGGGCGGTAACTTCACCGTTCCGGCTGCCATTAAAGGCGGTAACTTCACAGGAACCCCTCATATACTAACTAGCGAGCATACGAGAGACACATCAAGCCCATCTTAATTATCATTCTTAAGTGCTTAACCTATAAAGGTTCTAAGCTTCATCATTATATCGTTCTTAGATCGAATCAAGTTCACGTCATTGTTTCGTAAGGGTTAAACCCTAATCTAGTCCTTAACTTCACTATGACTACTTATGGATTAAGATAATCCTCTCTTATCATGGTACCTTTCCTCACCTATAATTCATCCATACATTCCCCAAAGGTTGGGTCTTTCTATGCCTATTAGCAACACTTAGTCACTACATATCGTTATTGAGTCCGAGGTAGCATTGGAAAGCCGGAATGGTGCGAGAAGTGATGAAAAAGCAACATATTCTGCCACTGTCCCATCGTGTCACGATTTGGGAATCGTGACACGATTTTCTACCCAGAAAATGTGTTTGTTCCTGCCTGTGAAATCGTGACACGATTGGAAAATCGTGACACGATTTTACCTGCAGTTAGACAGCATTTGGCAAGTTTTAAACGTGATTTTTTCACCGTTTCAGCTTATCCAACATACCCAGACATCATAACATCTTTAAGGATCAATTTCTAAAGCATATAGCTAGTTTATATCATGAATAAACAAGGATTCACATGGAAAGGTAAATTAAACACTAAAACCCTAAACTAGGTCATTAAGCTGTAAACTTTCAAACTTACTTAAACGGGTTCTAAAACCCTGTGGAGCTCACCTTAACCTCAAATGGTGCTGATTAAGTCCTGAAAACCAAAGCCCTAACTTGCTCCAATCTAATTCTTCCCTTGGTTCTTCCTTGTTCTTCTTTCCTTTCTCTTGTTCTAGCTTCAACTCAAGCTTGCTTTGCAAGATTTCTTGCTAGATTTGTATGAAGTTTGGAGGGATGATAAGCAAGGTGAGAGAGGGCGTGTGGGATGGAGATGAGGAGGAAGAAAATCTGATTTTGGGAGTAATAAGGAAGGAATGGAAAATGAATGGAACAAATATCTTGTTCCTTTTCTAATTAATCTCCCCCTTAGCATTATTTACAAAATTGCCACTTCCTCTTAATTTCTTATTTGCCATGCTTGCGTCTCAAGTTTCTAACACAGATAAACGCTACATCTAAGCGGGATATTACATAAGTGGTGCTGGAGGCTTTTGGTGGATAGAGGGGGTTTGTGGTACAGGGTGTTGGTAGCTAGGTATGGTGAGGTGAATGGGAGGTTGGAGGTAGGGGGCCGGAGTGCTTCTTCTTGGTGGCGGGAGGTTGTCAAAATCCGTGACGGGGTTGGAGGGGTGGACGGTGGGTGGTTTGCAGGGTGTGTCGATAGATCTGTTGGGTGTGGTTCTATGTCGTTTTTTTGGACTGACCCATGGATTGATGGGGTTCCGTTGTGTGAGAGGTTTGGCCGTCTTTTTGACTTAGCTGTTAACAAGTCGATATCGGTGGAAGATATGTGTGACCTTGGGTGGGGGGTAGCAGGGGAGGCTTGGCAGTGGCGTAGACGGTTGTGGGCGTGGGAGGAGGAGCTGTTGGCAGAGCTTAGGGTTTTATTGCTTGACATTTCTTTGCAGCCTAATGTTCCTGATCAGTGGAGGTGGAAGCTTGACTCTGGTGGGGGGTATTCAGTTCGTGGTGTGTACCAGATGCTCTCTAAACAGGAGTCTATTCCGGTTGACGATGTTTTGGATCTTACTTGGCACAAACAGGTACCCTTGAAGCTGTCTATCTTGGCTTGGCGGCTGGTTCAAAATTGCTTGCCATCTAAAGATAATCTGTTGGCTCGTGGTCTAATTTCTTTTGAAGATCAATCTTGCGTGACTGGGTGTGGGGGCAACGAATCAGCTGAGCATTTATTTCTTCATTGTTCGTGTTTTGGCCCTTTATGGAGTCTGGTTCGGGGCTGGATTGGTGTTTCATCGGTTGATCCGCTCAATGTTAAGGATCATTTTATTCAGTTTGTTTATTTAGCCGGTGGTTTGCGATCTAGTCGTTCTTTTTTGTAGCTCGTGTGGCTTTGTACTGTGTGGGTCATTTGGACGGAAAGAAACGACCGACTTTTCAACAATCAGGAGAGTACCATCTACCAACTATTAGATAAAGTAAAGGTTCATACTTTTTGGTGGGTGAAAACTTGTAATATTAATGTTCGTAATAATTATCATTGTTGGTGGTCGAGCCCCTTTGTTTGTATGGGCATCGGCTAACCGACTCTTGGTTACTGATGTGAACTGTGTATTTGACTTTTGGTGGAGTTCTGGGTTGGCACACCTTGTGCTAATTTAGAGACTCCTCATCTATTAATATATATCTCATTTTTACTTGTTCAAAAAAAAAAAAATTCGTAGATCATAAATATCTCCTATACATACATTTTAACATATTAGAAATGGCCAATCCACATGGCATACTAATGTTTTTTATCATAGCAAAAGCCACATGTCTTCATTTTATGCAAAGCAATCCAAGGAAATTTTTTTGTTACATGAAACCATTCAAGTGAATTTTTTTTTCTTAAAGTAAGACATTCAAATTGCGTTGACTTATTGTTAATAAACTCACATTAATATTGCTTTAAAATTGACATTTACATCACAATAAAACAAAAAAAATCATATTGCAATTTGTGAGTTTAAAAAAATAATAAGTTGTTAAAGATATATAAAAAAATCACATTAGAGAGAATTATAAAATATAAGAGAATATTTGATATATAAAAAACATAATAAGTTGTTAGATTATTAAGAAAACTTACATAACATTGATTGCATTGTGTAAATTCAAATTAACAAACAAGTAAATGTTAAATTACAATAGTTTTATTTCATTGATTCACATTACTTCCATTTCTCTTAAAAAAATAATTATAATGATTTCATTCAAAAATAAATAGTAACAAACTTTGAATATAAATTTCTTAAATCACTTATTTGAAATAGTAATAAATTAGGATACATTGAATCCACAAATAACTCTAAGATGAGTTACTTCGCTTAATAATCAGTTATAAGAAATGAATTTTACAAATATATGAGACAAATATTTGTTTCCGATAAATATCAAAAAAATACGAGACAACTATTTGTCACCTATACATAAATAAAATATGCAATTAACATTTATCAGTGAAAAGTATAAAAAAAATACAAGAGAAATATCTGTAATTGATATATAAAAATAAATAGACAAATATTTTTCACTAATAAATATTAAAAAGCAGGGGACACATATTTATACATAAAAAAATATCATTGATGCATAAAAAAAACATGGGAGAAACATTTTCAAAAAAAGATAAATATAAAAATATTTGGGACACATACTTATAACTAACACACACATAACAAATATTAGTAATTGATACATAAAAATGGGAAAAATATTTGTAACCGATACATAAAAAACACGGGACAAATATTAATCACCGATATATACAAAAATATGAGAGAAATATTTGTCACTAATAAATATAAACAAAAAACTGGACAAATTTTTTTTGTTGATACATAAAAAAACAAGCGATAAATATTTATCTCTGATAAATATATAAAAAAAAGACAAATATTCGTTACCACTACTTTAAAAAAATTCAATACAAATATTTATCATTAATAAATATTATAAAAAAAATAAAACAATAATTTTTCTCTTATACATAAAAAATCACGAGACATATATTTGTCATAGATAAATAAAAAAACCCATGTGTAATATTTCCCCTAATATACAAAAAAATGTGGAACAATATATATCACTGAAAAAAATACACTATTATTTTTCGTTGATCCATAAAAAACACAAGGGACAAATATTTTTCCGTGATAAATATCAAAACAAATATGGCAAAACTATTAATCACAAAATCATAAAAAAATAAAAAAAAAACACACGTGAAATATTGGTCATTGATAAATATTATTATTTTTTTAAACTATAGTAATGCATTATGTATACCCAAATTCATTACAAAAAAAAACAAAAATACGAAGAAAGAAAATGGGAACTAGGTCAACACATTTTTAGAAAAACATAACTTTAGCCTAACTTATTTCTTATGTAATCTAGATTAATGCTATTAGGAAGAAAAGGGAACAAACAAAAGAATAAAGTGCTAAACCAATGTTGGTTAACCTATATGCACATGAGTTCTCTTCTCAATGAATAATTGATAGATATTAAGAAAACAATGGGCAAAACTTAAAAAATACAAGGAAAATATTTGTAACCGATACATACAAAGTACGGGACAAGTATTTATCATAGTTTTTTATGAGGTTTTTATCACCGATAATGTAACATCTCGCTTAAGACTTAGATACTTATCAGAGTTGAGACGAATGTATTAGAGATGTTTTGAGGAAGGGCGTTTTGGTAAATCGGGGGCCAAGGCTATATAAAGCCATTTTCCCCATTTTCCCTCATAACTTATATTCCCTTCTCTCTCTAAAACATTTTCTCTCCACTTCTCTATACAACCCCTCCCAATTCTCTTCACCCAAATCCTTCCAACCTTCACCAATCACCTTTCCATATGTTTAGCTTGCTAGCAAGCATAATCTAGTGATTCTTGAGCCATTAGAAGGCAAGGAAAGCAAGAAAGGAAGAAAGGGCAGAGTTAGGGTTTTGAGTAAGATTTTGGCAAGAACCAAATCAAACCTCAAGGTGAGTTCCTTTAGACTAGCCTTTCCCTTTGGGTCATGGTTGAGTGAGAATAGAATCTAATTTTTAGGGTTTATGAAAAAGAAGTAGTTTTTCCCCTTTTGATGCAGTGATTCATTTCAGTTAAATCCTTGACCCCCAACATGTTTTTATAGATTAAATTGAGTCCCTGGTATGTTTTAAAGATCACGGGACAACTGGGTATAAAAAATTTGGGATAAAACACATTTTCTAGAACTCTGAGTTCTGCTACGGTCGCTGAGCGATCTAGACTTCGCTCAGCGAACGGGCAGAAATTTGCTACTGCCTAACTTCGCTTGGCCCTCGCCTAGAGTTCGCTTAGCGAAACTTCATACCCAAAATCTAGGCAGATGCATCGCTAAGCGAAGTTCTTGGTCGCCCAGCGAAGATTACTCAGGTGCACGCTAAGCGAAGTTGTCCAGAACAGCTTTTTCCTTAACAAATATCCGTACCAAGCCATTGACCTTTGAAATGTTTTGGAATATAAAGATTCAAGAGTCTTCAAGGATTAACCTAAGTTAAACACATGTATCATACAAGAGTGATGGGTAATTTTATCCACAAGTTTCAGATTAGTCAAAGGCTTAGATTTTCAGTTAAACCCTCGACCAGACAGAACAATTTATACTTTTAAATAGTACCAGAGTTACTCAGTTATATGTACAGATTATGTACATCAGAACGTGCCTCGGATGTTCACGTCAGAGTGACACTGAGGATACACGTAGCAGTTCAGATAATTAATCAGATTTAATTAAAAAGTTAAAAAGTTAAGTGTGTTTTTTGTGTTCTCGTTAGTTAGAGCACAGGGGGGTTCCGGATACAGCTGGAACGGGCAAGGACTTTCCGCGAGGATAACCACACACTCAGCAAGAGGAGTCCGGTGACTAGCCTCAGATAGGAATTTTCGCCGGTTATCAGCAGGGGATGTACTCCAGGGTTACTCCACTCGGATGCATTCCATAAAATCAACTCAGATAATAATTGTTTGTTACACGCTAACATGCTAACCTAATATTGTCAGAAAATACTTATTATGATCAGAGTAGATATCAGTTATCAGATAGTGATCTTAGTTTTCCCCTTGATCACTAAGTTAGCAGACTGTAGTCCAGATTTCACGACTACACAGTATAGCAGACACAGACACGTATATACCCGAAATGGGTTGAGATTAGTGCATGGCAATCATAGGACTCCCCGAGGTTGCCAACAGATAGGATAGGTGGAGCTCATTGAGACATTATGTCTCATCCCAATCCTTTTGATTTCAGGTACTCAGGTAGCTCACATAAAGGGTAAGGAAAAAGGCTAAAGACTGATCATGCTAGCTTTATGACCCGATACTTGTTGTACTAGTTCGTTATGTATTCGGGAAATGTATTGTATAATACTATGTACCAGACATATTTTGTACTATGTGGCAGTTGTATTGACACTCTATGCTTATGTATCTTTATCAGATAAATTTTCTGTATTGTAAATTAATGTATCCAGTACAAAATTTTAACACTTGTATGAGATCATAGGCAATCTCTATATGGGTGTTACAGATAAATATATAAAAAAATGAGACAAATAATTTTCAATAATAAACACAACATATTTGTCATTATAAACATAAAGGACAAATATTTATTATTGATAGATACAAAATTATGGGTCAGATATTTTTCACTAATAGAAATATTTGTACTTGACACAAAAAAAAGGCAAACATTCGTTGATAAATATAAAAAAAAATAATGAAAATATATTTTTCACTCATGCATAAAAACACGGGACATTTGTACCAAAAAAAATACGGGACATATATCTAGCACTAATAAACATAAAAAATTTGGAAAATATTTGTCATTGCGGCAAAAAAAACGCGGACATACTTGAAAAACACGTGATAAATAATTTTCATCAATAAATAAAATAAAAATTTAGTCCCATAAGTGTAACTCACTTGATAGCTACCAAGGACATTATGTGCATGAGCTGCGTTCGAACCTCGGATTTCCCGTTTCTCCACACATAATGTGTGTGAATCTAGCCGCAACACTACTTAACAAAAAAAATACACTTTTTCCGTCTCAAAATACAGGTCGCAGTAAACAACTTCACACATGTCAAAGCATAATTTTGACTGTTAATATCTTTAATTATCTAAAGTAAAAAATTATAAAAATTTAATAATTTGAAAATATTTATCGAGACAAATTCGAACAACATCTTAGATGTTATTATTTGTATTTATATATTAGTTAAAAATTATGATCAAAGTATGTCATATGAATAGTGTACATTTCAAAAATACGACGTATATTTTAAAATGTAGAGAATATATTTTTTGAAAATAAAAAATAATAACCCGTCACCCGTGCATCGAACGGGTTAACACACTAGTATGTTGAAATAGGAATGATATTGACGAAAAAGATTGCACTAATGCGCAAAATAATTCAAGACTTAAATATTCATATACATATTTCATATTAGAAAAATTAAAAAAATATGAATATTTAATCAAGGATCGTGAATCACAATCATTGATGTGATCAATGCTTTTGATTCTTCGTGATAATTCTTTTGATTTCGGTGAAAATATATTTTAGTCCTTCACAATTTTTGTGCTACCAATTTAGTCCTTGACAAAAATAAAACCCAAATAATCCGTAACATTTTCATTACGTGGACAAATTAGTCTTTTGTTATACTGAATCATGCACGAATCTGCCGAAGTTGGTTAAATCACAAATGCTGCTGGTGCTTGACATATCACAATGGATTTCTTAGCAAGCCAATTATTTTTCACTCCAGTTATTCCTTTGCAGTAAACAGTAAATAAATAAATATTGACTTCCAATTTGAGGAGTTTTAAGACTTCCATTATTTTTCAATTTTTAAGTAATGCAAATACTAATTTGAACCTTCATAGCTCCAAAATGTGAACCATTGTGCAATGAATGCCCAAAAGTGTCATGAAAGTGAAGAAAGGGGTCAAAACAAGTGGTTAAGGATTTGAAGGTTAATTCTAATTCCTTGTTGGTGGATAAATCTACTCAGGGATGTTTTTATGCCTGATTGAAACTTTGGCCAAGCCATTTCTACCGCGAAATTATTGAAGCTACAAAATGTAACTTTAGATTAGACGTGTGTCCAGTTTCTTTTCAATGCGAACACAAACACACTGAAATTTTCTAAATTAGTAAAATGTCTTTTTTGCCTGCTATGGCTAACAACTGGCTTTGCTTGCATTCATCAGTCCACACAAACCAGAAGTTGTAATTGAACATGTTTAAGGACAAAGTTTTTGAACATTATTATAGGACTAGATAGACAATATCAAGCCAAGTGATGGGTCCCAGTTATGATTGCATCCGACGAGCGTTTGTGAATAGCCTGCAACTCAAAAACTAGTTTTGCTGCTATCCATCGAAGTTCAGACGTATCGCGAAAGCAGACTATGGTTTTACAATTCAGAAGCTGAACTATCCTTATGATGCCACTATGTTTTGTTAATGTGCAAAGAAACACATTGCTTCCATGCCTGCAGTTATCATAAGAAATATCAGCAATGTCATTTGTCTTAATTAAAGCAATATTAGTGTTCAAATTAAAGTTAATAAAACCACAACATGCATCTTGAGTAATGCTTTTTAGCTTGACATAAGACAAAACAAGACAACTAACAACTTTTTCAAGTGAAATGCTAAGAGGGCATATCAAGTGAGAGCAATGTCTTGGTGTAGGATTTGGACGGCTAGGTCCCCCGGATTCGGTTACAGCTTGCAGTGATCTTTGAGAAATAAGTTTGTACCACTTTTATTGTTGGAATGTGATTGAGTTGGTCTCTATTCTGATTTTGTTTACAACTAAAAATCGGACGGGACAGAATAGAAAAGGAAAAACAAACTAAACAGCGTTTTGGAATTTTCTTGTACCTTCAAACAATCCTTATGAGTGCTCTAATGGGCTACAAGGCCATGGGAAGTAAAACTTTAACTTTTCATACTTCTGATCAAATGTCATTAAAGGAAGATTATCATTTGAAGTTCCAAATTAACTAACCAAACTTCCCACTTCAATTGAGCTGAAGCCATGAGCTTTAGACTGTTTAATCTGATTCCTAACAATAATCTTTTTATCCCACATTTCTTTATCCGCGTAAATATTCGACAAAGCAACACTGTCACCAACATAGCCAGGGTCCAAGTTGCTCAACTTATCCCGAACTTTAGTAGCTAGCTCTAAATCACCATGGAGACTACACGCCCCCAGTAAGGTTCGCCACATGACCGCATTCGGAGGCACCGACATCTCCATAATGAAGTCATAGGCTTCTCTCAGATGGCCGCTTCGGCATAAGAGGTCCACCATGCAGCCAAAATGAGGCTCTCTTGGTTCTATACCATAGTCTTCGGTCATACTTCGAAAATGGCGTTTCCCTTCCTCGACCAACCCTGCATGACTGCAAGCCATTAAAACTCCAATGAACGTTACATCGTTCGGGGATACAATAAAGTTCATTTCTGAAAAAAGTTGAAGAGCTTCATGAGCTTGGCCATGTACTGCATGCCCAACAATCATAGAAGTCCAAGTGGTGACATCTTTGTTTCTTGTGTTATCAAACAACTTCCTTGCATTTACAATATCACCACACTTAGCATACATATTTATGAGAGAATTATTCAAACACAAATCAATCTTCATCCCTTGTTTACGCCGAACGAAATCATGAATCCATTCACCCATTTCGAGTCCCCCAGTATCCGCACAAGCAGAGAGAGCAGTCGTCAAAACAATTTGATCAGGCTCCACATTGTTCATCAGCATCAGCCTAAACAACTCCAAAGCTTTATTGGATTTATGATTTTCAACATAAGCCGAAATCAAAGACGTCCAACAAATAATATTCTTTTCCGGTATTTCCTCAAACACTTGGTGTGCATCAAATAAGTTACCACCTTCAGCATACACTTTCAAAAGGGATGTTTGGAGTTGAATTATGGATTCATATCCATATTTTATGATGAGGGCATGCAATTGTTTTCCTTGAATAGATGAATGGTTTTTGTTAATGCAGGCTTTAAGGGTATGCAAAAAAGAAAAGCTATCAATGGGGTTGAAAGTGGGTGTTTTTTTTCTTAACAAGGTTCTAAAGAGTAGAAGAACCTTTGTGTGGTTGTTGCATTCAAGATAATTTTTAAGGGTTTGGTTTGGTTTTTGTTGTTTAAGGTTGTTGTTATTATTATGAAACTGAGCTATGGGGACATAAACCAATTTGTTCTCACTCATTTGAAGAAAAGTGTTGAACCGTTTCATGTGTGTCATGAATGTCACAAATTCAATTTCAGCACACTGACAAGGGTTAGGATTGTTGACAATCACAAACCTACAAAGGAAGCCAATCAAAATTAATAAAAAGTTTTTGTTATTTGAATATCAATCAAAATGATGTTTACAATCTATATCTCTTTTACTATTTTCTTTAGAGGAAACTACACGTATATTATTGTAATTGATATTTTTTTTGTCTAGAAGACATAATATTGTTTCATTCGACGATTAATATTTACACTATGAATGGAAGAAAAGAGTAATGAACTGCATGCTGTTTTTTTTTTTTTTTTGGCAAAATCAAATCTTTTGAAAACAATATTCGTATTCGTAGACACCGGGGACACAACATTGTTATGACCTATTTGCAGGAGATCAACGGCCTCTAAGAAACCAAAATTGTCAAATAAAAGAAAAGGACTTAATAGAGGATTTACATCCTTTAAAAAAAAAGGACTTCCCTTCAAAAAACAAAAGGACTTGCGAAAGGCCCCATATTTAGGGTTGTTTTTGGTTGAATTTATTCAAATTCATTTATTGACCTCTTATGTTGATTATAATTTTTAATCAAATTCATTTTTCTTTTGAAAGACAACTTGTAATCCAGTTATAAATTCGGTTGGAGTTCCAAAACTAGTTATTTCTCAAACAACTATTTAGTATAATGAATGCACAATGTCACGAGAATGAACTTCACGAACGCACTTTGAAGCCAAGGGAAACAAGTTAACAATTTAATTGGCCACCTGACTGTGTTTTTGTCAAAAAATGACTGATATTTCTTCAGAATTGTTTTTAAAATGCTGACATGTATGCCATTGTGATATTCGCGAGTCGAGTTTTTTGCTACATATAGCACTACTCTTTGACACGATCGAGCACTTGTGTAGTGGGCTGAAATCAACAATGATAGGTGTTCATGAGTTTCGTGGGATAAACTTTCAATGAATATGAATGATGGAGGAATGAGCTTTAGAAATCTCTCTACAGTCAATTTTATTATGTTCGAAAAGCAAGGATGGCGAATTATGTGTGATCCCAATAAATATTCTCGTCTCTAGACTTTATAAAGCTAGATATTTTTCTCAATGTGAGTTTCTTAATGCGACTATTGGCCACAATCCAAGCTTTGTGTTGAGAAGTATTTGCAATTCAAAATTTATTTAAGAGCAGGTTGTCGTTGGAGTATTGGTGATGAAAGTAATACCCACTTTTGAATGAAAAAATTGGGTTTGTAATGCCCTCTTTAACACCAGTTCATGATGGAACTCAATTAGTTCATAATTTGAAATTGCTGTTCTTATTGTCCAAGAAGCAAAAGTGTGGAGTATCCCTCTCATTAATTCTGTCTTTAATCATAACACTGCAGCAAGGATTCTCAACACTCCGTTGTATCCTTCGGTTACCGAGAATTAAAGAATTTGGCGTACCTAGAGACATGAGGATTAAACTGTAAAAAGTACTTCCCGCCTTTCCCTTCAAGAATTAGGTGATACGTCTCACTTTAGAGTGAATGGCTCATGAAATTTGATTTGGAAGATAAAGGCTCCACCAAAGGTTAAGAATTTGATATGGCGGGTGTCCGGACAGTGCCTTCCAACTAGTATTTGATTGCATGACAAAGAAGTTAATTGTCCCACTCATTGTGTTCTATGCATTAACAATGATGAGTATTGTAAACATGTGTTTTTTGGATGCCTCAGTGGTCAAAACATATGGAGTTTCTCTCAAACTGTAATTTCTACCACTAATGACAACAACTCTGCAGCTGATGTTACTTTTCAGATATTACATCAACTATTTACAGATGATGCATCACTTTTTGCTTGTGTTATTTGGAGCATTTGGAAGCAATGAAATAACAAAGTCTGGCACAACACTACAAAAGCTTAAACTAGTGTTCTCGTGCTCGCTCAAATGCTGTTGTCTGACTGGAAACTGTTTGTGAAGCCACAGTCTGAACTGATATGGTGCAGGCTGCTACAGGTTGCAGCGGCTGGAAAAAACCAGCAGCAGGACAACCAAAATGCAACGTTGACACCTCTTTTCCGAATCATGATAATACAGTAGGTATTGGCATGTGCATTAGAGATGAATTTGGTGCGTTTGTCGACGGAATGATTTACTCCAAAGTGCAAGGCACATGTTAGTCAAGCTCTTGGACTCCTTTCGGCACTCAATTGGGCTCACGAGCTTGACTCTAAGAGAGTAGTGGACAGCTTTCATTATTCTAATTATGATACAACCGAGTTGGGGGACATTATAAAACATTGTGAATCCATCTTTTCAAATTTCTATATAAACTCAGCGTCGAGTTTGTGCGGAGACAAAAGAATGAAGTTGCCCATAGCTTAGCTAATGCGGCCACATTAATGGCTAGGTTTCCATATTATACTTGATGTAACATATTGTATTGATCACATTTTGATTAATGAAATACTATAAGAAAAATTCCGGAAAAAAAATAGTTTCTTGAAATATTTTACGGAAAAAATAACATTATTCTTTCTCAAAATAGGTTTCAAAAACTAGTTTCCATTCTCTCAAAAAAAAAAAAACCAGTTTCCAAAACTATTTTTTATAAAAAAAAATAAAAAACAATTTTTAGCTTAAAATCTGACTTTAAACTTGAGACTTTGTCTGATGTACGCAAGCAAATTATTATTGCATCACGCACAAGCTTATTTTTCACTATTGGATCATTAAATCTCATCATATTTCATTTAATTTAATAGTGACAAACTTAAAATCTGGTTTCATGTGAAAATCAAGGAAAAAAGGTCTTTTAAAAAACCTCTTGTAGAGTGAAGAAAAACCATCATTCGTTATGTCAAATTAAAAAAGTGTCTCCGTGAGAATTATAAGCATTCATCTATTTTCAAGTGAGGACTTGCTCAAGTTACATATCATATAATTGTTCCAAGAATCCAACCAAACCTCTATTTTTGTTATGCCAATATTCCAACCTAGATTTGTGATATTTTTACAATGATGTGGCTCAAGAAATTTGATTTGTGTTATTTGGAGCATTTGGAAGCAATGGAATAACAAAGTCTGGAACAATCCTAAAGATGCTCAAGCTAATGTTCTCATGCTCAAACGCTATTGTCCAACCGGAAACTGTTTGTGAAGCTGCAGTCCGAATTGATATGGAGCAGGCTGCTACAAGTTGTTGTGTCTGGAAAAAATCTGCAGCAGGACGAACAAAATGCAACGTTGACGCCTCTTTTCTGACTCATGATGATAAAGTAGGTATTGGTATATGCATTAGAGATGAATGAGCAGAAACAAAAAACAGCAACATATTAGCAGAAACATCAATGATTCACTGATGAATGATGGCACCTAATGTTAAGCATGGAATGTTGAGAATCCCCTGCATTGCAAGATGTACGAAAATTAATGCAAATTCAATTTTAGACAAAACCAATTCAAACAGAACTCATTATACAAAGGCATTACTGGTTTATTCCATTCAACTTTCCGATCACTGCACACTTTTATGTCAATCTATAAATCTTCAAAAGATAATTAAAAAGGATTAAATTTCAAAATAATTAAATAATATCTTCAATTGTTAAGTTGACAAGACAGATATTAAATTTTCATTGCAATTACTAGTAAAGAAATGGTGTCCAAATTCATAAAAGAAAAAAAAAAATTTGGGAGTAATATAAACTATACAACAAGACTGAAGCATGTTTCTCTCAAGTGAAGAAACCAGCAAAACACTTTAAACAAATACTTCCTAAACCTGAGTAAGCAGAGTTGCAATTTCAGTTCATGAACATCCCAAATCAACCCAATTGACTTTCATGACATGTAAAGTTAACAAGTAATTTCATTACAATGCACAGCAATGCAAGCTCATCCACTTAATGGATTTTTTCATTTTTCTTTTTGGCTATAAACCACATGATATCGAGTTACATTATAGAAAGCATCATTATGAAGAAATGCATACTCTCCATAACTCAATCACTCAATTAAGCAAAGTTATAACACTAAACATAAGGGTATAGTAAGTAAAAAACACACCCATGACTCATGACAAAATGAAGCAATGAATGAAATATGATAAGGGTCATTCACTTAACAGCAGCCAAAGTCATAGTCATTGCATTATATATATATATATATATATATATATATATATATATATATATATATATATATCTATATATTTGCTTAGACAATTCGGCATTTAAGTTTCCTAATCAAGAGGAAAAATTTACTGAGCCATTACATTACATATTGGTACTAATAATTCAGAAACAATTCAATAAACCCATACCTAAGAACCTTGACACTGCCAAAACACATACCTATGATCCTTATACTTTTTGAAAGCAATCTGGAGTACTCTCTTCCATAGGTCCTGCCAGTTGTCTATCTCTTCAATCCAAGCTGAAAGAAAGTTTCTGGCAGTAATTGGCATCCTATGACGCCATCACAATCTTAGTAAATGGAATGAATATGATAGAACTGGTACTAAATGATGAAAATTGAAACAGAAACTTATTTATATTACTGAATAGATAGATACTATTACAACAAAAGAATTGGAGAAATAGAAGAGAATCGAAGGATTACTGTTACTTTAAAATTGTTAGGGAATCTCACAGGCTTGTTAAAAAATCCGTTGCGATATATTGTCGTGATTTAACCAACCTGATCAGATTCCTATGTCCATATTTGCATCCATTGCAAGGAATCAGAACATGCACCCTCATGATTCATGACACTGAATGTCATATTCCATTAAATGCTCAGAACACATTCGATCTGGTTTCAAACCTCCATTCTCTTCAGAACCCCTGGTCAACATACGACATATGGAACTATTTCTTAGAACACCCATCTTCAGCATGTCTGCATGCAACATCATTACATCAAATATGTGTTTGAATCGAAAATGTGCCTCCAACATGATAACATAAAGCACCATATCTGGTTTGAAACCACTACATCTCATTTCTTTGAAAAACTTAGTGGCCTTAAAAATATGCCCATCTTTACATAAACCTTGAATTAAAGCAGCATACATAACCTCATTTGGAGAACACAACCCGCTATGATCCATTTTACCTCCAGGGGAACCAACTTCAGTTTTCTCCAAGAAAAGTTTGATTGCACCGTAAGTCTTTCCTTCTTTCAAAAGGCCATCAATCAGAGAAGTAACTGTGACAACATTTGGCATTAGTCCCGCATCCATCATCTCCTTATGTAGTTCGAAAGCCACTTTGTTGTTCCCAACCTTGCAATGCCCATCGATCAAAGCCGTGTAAGTAACCACATCAGGCACAAGACCTTTGATAACCATTTCTGTGTACAACCCCATAGCAGCTTTCATGTTCCCTTTCTTGCAAAACCCATCAATCAACGTAGAAAATGTGATCACATTGGGCTCTATCTTCCTTTCAATCATTTGCGAACACACCTCAATGGCCTTCTCCATATCACCCATTTTGCAGTATCCATTGATCACCACATTGTAAGTCACAGCATTAGCGAAAACCCCTGCTTTTCCCATCTCCTCCATCAAATCCTTAGCTTCCTCAAACCTACCCCAGTCACATAAACCCTTCACAAGTATACTACAAGTAAAAACATCCCCGAAAACTCCATTCCGTTCCATTTCATCTCGCAATCGCATTGCTTCAACCAAATCTTCCGCCTTACAGTAACCATCAATCAAACAATTATAAACATACAAATTAGGAGAAACACCAAATTTATCCATATAAACAAAGCAGTTTCGCGCAGCCTTCAAATCACCCACCTTGCACAAAACATCTACTAAATTCGCAAAAGTCACAACATCAGGATGCAAACCATTCCGTAACATATCACTATAAATTTCAAAAACACGTTTAACATTACCCATTTTGCAATATCCATCAATAAGAGTAACATAAGCATACAAATTCGGTTCCACCCCATATTCCCTCATCAACTTAAAAACCCTCTCAGCTTCATCCATATCACCCACATTACAAAAAACTCGAATAAGAGTAGTGTAAACGACCACATTAGGTACAATTCCTCTTTGAAGCATTTCATCAAACACCTTGCAGGCATTGCTCAAATCACCCTGATTACAACAACAGTTCAATAAAATCCCATATGTGATCACAGTAGGCGATAACCCGCGTGACAACAAGTTATTATAAACACTCCAAACAGAATCAAACCTCTTGGATTTGACTAACGAATGAAGAAGAGAGTTACATTCGCGTAAAGAAGGTAATATGTTGGGTTTGTTTGAGTTGTGAAGGTGTTGTTTTGTGAGTGAAGTTGCTTTTGTGATGTTGTTTTTGGTGTTTGTGTTTTTTATGAAAGAGTTTGAAGAGAAAGAGGTGGATTTGGTGATTGATGAAAAGTTTTTGTTGACAGTGATTAGAATGTTTTTGCGACGTACCAACTTCAACATTGCGTTTGAAGAAAAATTATGAATGAGGGACAACTTTCTTGTTCACCTTTCTCACCTTAACATTTGGTTTGCAATATTAAATCTAATTTCTTTTTCCAAGATTTGTTTAAGAGATTAATTAGTATCCATACACAATATAAATGCTATATATAAGTTACTTTGTCTTTTTCACATTTTTTTAAGAAAAAGTTGTTAGTACACTTAACGTGTCTATACTGTGTTAATATTGCCAAATTGATACTCCCTCCGTCCCTTTTTATAGGAGTAGTTTACAAAAAAAATTTGTCCCTAAATATAAGATCATATACAAATTCTTAGATGCATTGATTACTCTTTTTTCAAATATACCCCTTATTAATACTACAAATTTGTCTTGGTATATGAAAAACTAACATTAAATATATATTTAATTAAGGGTAATCTAGTAATAGTCACACACATTTGTGGCAACTTTATTACTCCAACAATTTTTCTTAATACACGTGATTTTTGTAAAATACTCCTATAAAAAGGGACGGAGGGAGTATTTGTTTGTATGTGTATTAAATTTGACTTTTCGTATTTCAAGACAAATTAGTAGTATTAATTAAAAGTATGTTTAGAAAAAAACAATAAATGCATCTAATAATTTAAAAACTGGCTTATATTTAAAAACAAATTTTTAGTCAAATGAGTGCTTATATATAAGAGGCGGAGGGAGTATTACATGTTGTCAATCAATTAATAAATATTACATTTCATGTGTTTTTAAACATATTATTTGATATAATTTAAACTCTTTGTTCAAGTAAAATTAAACATATTAAATGACAAGATAATCCTGCATATTAATTAAACAAAAAATTTATCTTTAAATTTATGAATTATCCTTAAGTTATTAATGGTGCTATCATATTTTGAGTGTGGTAATTTGATGAGGGCATGTTTGCAGGTTTTCTCTCCTTCATGGACGAACAACCTCCGGTGCATCAGAGCTCTACCTCTGTCGTACCTAATCTTCAACCGCACAAGTCTGGCGATCACACTATCCTAGCTCTGTTCCCAGACAGAACAAATGGTAGCATTCACAGGCTTGTTTTGAGCAAGTTCTGCTCTTCTAATATGTGACTTAGACATATTTCCTCTAGACCAGTGAGGATGCATAAAAACATGAGGTATCACGAGCGTATCCTCAGCCTTAGGGTAAATTATATTCCAAGTTTTTTCTTTAAATTTCTCAATTGTTGAGTCAATATCTTCATCATTTACAAATATAGTAGGCTCGATCATAAAGAAGTTATAATCAAGATGTGCTTTAATATCTTTGTTGGGATCTTGCCCTTCTTTATATAGAGGAAACCTCCACCATATAAATATCATGCTATATGTAGTTAATTAGCTGGTACTTGAAAAGGTTCTTCGTTGACTTTTATGGGTGGATTGTATCAACTGGAACGAACACAAGAATCAGTGTGATGGACAAAAGTCCCATGAATTTTACAATATTTTCTTCCTCTACTTTGTTCAAGAGGGGGCATTTTATGGCCATCACTTAACAATATTTGCTGATCTTCAAAAGAATATAAAAAATTTGATCAACCTTGTTTATATCAAAAGCATATGTTTTTCGAGTGGCATTCAAAAAATATCTCGACTCTTAGAGTCTGTTCAGTGCACATGATATGATAGATATATGATAAGATATGAAACTGAATAAGGATAGGAAAAGATATGGACATGATAATCATTTATCCTATCACATGTTTGTTGCACAAATGATAACAAACATAATATCATATATATCACAATTAAATGACATAATTAACCTTGTAATTAATTATAATTAAGCTATTATTAATTAGATACAAAACTATTATTGTCAATCGTCTTCTTCCTTTTTTTAGGGGTGCCATAATCTTCATTGTTAAAGTTCAATTAAAAAAAATCATGACTTCTTCAATTAAAAAAATTGTTTATTGTCTTCTTCCTTCTTCAATTACAAAGTTCTATCAAAACTCCTTTGTGTAACTTCAACATGTAAAAAAAATCATACACCAACAACAACCTATAAAAAATTTACAATTACAATCCAAGCTCTTAACCAAACTAATTGTTGTCCCTGTTGAAAATAATACGAAATTCCAAAACTCTCTGTTTCATCTCTTTTCAAATTTGACTTGAATACAAAATAGACAATCAAGAAATAAACAAACAAACAATTAAGCAGATTGAGGAAAAAGTGATTGTAGGGTGGAATTCGGGTCAGATCTGTAACAAATAGAAGAGATGAAGTTTAAGAGTTATGGAGGAAGAGGTAGACGTCGATGGATGAAGAGCATAGAGAACATGAGCGATGAATTGAGAGAGGGCAAAATAAACATTTTAGTGTTAATCATGATAGGATAATTCTAACCCATCAAAAACTAAGGATAAAAATAACAAAGAAGAGATAAGATATGATTAGTAATAGGTTTTATTTATCATATCATACTAGTGCACCAAACAACGGATTTAGATAGGATATGATAGTTTTATCGTATCATGTCTCCTTATTATGTGCACCAAACGGGCCCTTAAGGTTTAAAACTGGGACAAATATAAGGTGGCCATGGTTTTAACTTTGCAAGCTTTACACCTCTAAAGTTTGTCTCATTCAAAACATCATCTACGAATTCCTCTTGGTCAACTAGCGTTATATGATGACTTGAGCATCGGAGTGCTAACCTGGTTTGCAGGTTTCTTCTCTTTCAACCACCGCATTGAAGAAAAATATCCTCGGCACCGGAGTTCGCTCTCTGTTGTGCCTGGTTCTTCCTTGGATAAGCATTCTCACCATCTAACTTTCTCATTGGTCTACTTTAGTACAAGGCTTATGCTTCATGTATTTTATGTTGCTTCCATGGAGGACGGAGAATTTTGGACATTGGTTTCACGAAAGAGATGAAAAGACATTAAATTCAGAGGCAACATTAGTTTTTTTAAATAATTTGATGGAAGTTTTTTGTAGAGGAATTTGACAGAAGTTAAGCAGTGTTAAATAGCAGAGCAGGTTAATACGAAGTAAGAAAACATAGGGGGTGTGGCTTACCATTTACAATTCCTCTGATGGTTGGGGAGGCTATGTGATGAAAGAAAAATTGAAATTAATTAAAATAGCTTTGAAGGAGTGGCATGTGTCTCATTCGCAAAATTTATCTAGGAAGATTGACCCTCTTAAATCTCGTTTGTCCGTTTTAGACTATAAAGGGGAAGATGAAGTACTTCGAACATCCACTCTTTGGCCCACATTAATACTAGTATTTGTTGGCAGCAGTCCAGGATGCTTTGGCTCAAAGAAGGTGACGCAAATTCAAAATATTTTCATTTGGTTTTGCCAATATTTTTACAGGGTACTCAGTTGGATCTCTCAATTCAACCATCATTTCCCATCTTTAGTTTGCTGCTGACATGTTACTGTTAGGGGTCAAAAGTTGGGCTAATGTTCGAGATTTGCGAGCCGTTCTTGTTCTTTTTGAGGTGATGTCGGGTTTTGATACAAAATTAGCAAGTGTACTAATTTATATCGGAGTAATAAATAAATTCGTTTCCACATGGACTATTGTAACTTCAATTTAGCAACAATGTTAGTATTTAGGATGTGTAAATAGGGGGGTTGCACAAGGCAAATTAGGTTTGTTTGAACAATCTGAACAGTATGGATCGGTAACAAGTAAATTGATTTAGAAATTTATGAGAAAGATGGTTAAGCCTTTCGAATCCTCTAATGTTATTGTACGATGGATTGCACCCTTCTCCTAACAATGTCTACCCAGATTTACGATAGATTAACAAAATGGTTCCACCCAATCTCTTGGCCTAGAACCCTCTCCTAAGATAATTATCCCTTAATCTCTTAAGTGAGATAGATTCTGTTGGAGGTTTTACAAAGTCTGTTAATCTTTTGATCATAATCTAACAATTTTCTATCTCTAGCTTAATTAATTAGATTAAACACATTTCCTAGATCATATTCAAAAGCCATGGCTAGTGGTCATTCAAGGTCCACAATCGATTTATATATTCAGGAAAGCTAGTGCTAATAGTCAATCAAAAACATATAAAAAGCATTAAGCAAAAGGAAATATGAATAAAACTAGGTTTTCATTGATAATACAGGGATTTCATACAATTCATGAAGCGATACAATTACATTAGATTCATCTAAGGCTCAACCACAATAGAATTAGTTACTCATAGCTAAAGTACGAACAACAAATTCAAAAGAAAGATTCATTACATGGAATGGATGACTGACTATGAGTTTTGATGGTCTCCCACCTATTCTCCAACTCTTCAGATCCAAATTATGCCTTTCCTTCTCTAAAATTTCGAACCCCCTCATCAGAAATGCGTTTCCTTTTTATAGAGTGCAGAAAAATCGTGCCCCGAAATCCCAAAATCTTGGCCCGATTAACTCATATTTCAAAACTCAAACTGACGCGCCATCAAAATCGGGCGTCGATTTTTTACGAGCTGACCTCCTCTTTCTTGCTTCCAAATCGTGGCCCGATTTAAGAAAATCGTGTCCCGATTTTCTCTTCCTTCAAATGCCTTATTTTTCCTCTATTTTTCAACTTTAGTGAACATTATAGCTTTGGACTCATCCTAAAATGTCAAGAAAACAACTAACAAAAACAAAGATGACAAAATGTCATCAGGTTTGAAGGTAAATTTTAATAAGAGCATGCTAGTTGGGGTAAACATTGCCGATTCTTCGTTGGGGGAGGCAGTCGCGGTTTTGGGGTGTAAGGTGGGCAAGGTGCCTTTTTTGTATTTGGGTCTTCCTATTGGTGGTGAGCCGCGACGTTTGAAGTTTTGGGAGACAATTCTAAATCACATTAAATCTAGATGGTCTGGTTAGAAGAGCGGTTTTTTTGTCTTTTGGTGGTCGTTTGATTCTCCTTAAGTTTGTCTTGACTTTGTTACCTTTCTATGCTCTATCCTGTTTCAAAGCTCCGTCAGGTACTCTTCTATTGAATCTCTTTTAAATAAATTTTTTTGGGAGGGAGTGAGGAACATAGGAAAATTTTTTTGGGAGGGAGTGAGCCGACTTTTATATTTTTATTGTCGAGCTATGCTTCCCGGAGGCCTTCTGCTGTGGCTCTATGATTTATGATATATTCTAAATTTTGATTGATGTCTCATGTAAGATAGTTTTAGATTATATGTATTTGTCCCTTTGAGTCTAGAACATTTTCTCGCATGGTGCTAAAAAAATTTGCATGCATAAAACTCTTTGGAAATCTCTTTAGTTGATTTCTATGTGCCTAGTGCCTTTTCTAATTCTATACAACAGTTATTACACATTTGAATCTATTCAAGAAGATAGAGCTGACTATCTAAATCGATTCAAAGAAAAGAGAAACTTATGGACATATTTTGAATCGATTCAACACTGCACTGTAGGATAATTGAATGGATTCAATCTTCATGGATTTCATCCAAATCAATTTAATCTTCATCTGAATCGATTCAATTTTCATACTATGTCCAAATTCAGATATAATTATTTAAATTGATTAAGCCTATGTGTGAAACAATTTAGACAGTGTATTTTTGAAAAATTCATCAAATTTTTACACTATGCACAAACACCTATAAATACAACATAACCTCATTTGACCCATTCATAGATTTCATTCATTACTTTTCTCTCTCCTCGTCTACTCTAAAAAGCATAAGAAAACACTTTCTTCATTGTTCTTGGTGAGATTTTGAATCTAGATTTAGACGGACAATTGTAGGTTGTGTAATGGTTTGAATCATTCAAGGATTTTAAGGTGCTCAAAGATCTAAATGACATAAGAAGATTTCTTTTCTCCTCTACTAGCTAGGGGTTTTCCTAGTTCATCAATCTCGAAGAAAATCGAAGGAATCCAAGCAAAAGAAGGAATACTGATGAAGATTGCCGAATGATCCCTTGTGATAGAAGATTTGAAGGATTGAGGTGTTGAGTTCGTGATTTCGGACTCATATCAAGTTGAAGGTGATCTTTCTACAAGCAGTTTAGGGTCTTGGTGATCTTCAGGGTTAAAGAGTCATAAGCTTTGTTAATTACTTGTAATAAACCTTGTAGTACTTGCAAGCAAACATTCAATCGTAATTGAAGGTTGTAAATTTTTCTACGAAGTAAGGATGTACCCCATAGTGAGGATGATTCGAGGAACCTTTATACATCTGGTGTTTTCTCTTCTCTTATCTTTTAATTTTTGCATTTATTTTCTAGAAAATTTATAGGTTGTGTCAAGTTAGGATTGAACATATATTAAGTGATTAATTGATTTAATAACTTGTTTGGACTTGAAAATCTTTGATTCTATATGAGTTAATTAATCACTTGATATATTAGGAATCCTTATTTCATCAATTGGATTATAGTTAGATTTCAATATGTAATAATTTTTTGTTTAAAGTCTTAGGTTTGATTTGAGAATGATAATGTATATGTAATAAATTTGATTGTGAATTGTTATCTCTATTTAGAACTTCTTGTTCATAATCAGTTAATTGTAATCTTTGTTTTACCTCAATTATCCTAGTATCCATATTATCATTCCAATAATCAAACCGTCTATAAAGTTTTTCAAAAATCATTTCCACGCAAATCTATAAAGCGGGAATCTATTAACCCCCTCCCTTTCTAGATTCTCATTGCGCACATCATATCTACCAACATCTGGGAGGCCTTCCAACAACGCCAGGAAGCAGGAAAGGTCTTTGTCTAGGTTGACCGACATGGTCCATACAACCCCTTGGTCATTATGGTACCGCATTTTCAGGTGAACCGTTGAGGATACCACACATAGATTTGCCAAAACGTGTCACCTTATGTTGTAGTTATACAACAAAGGGTCATTGATTGCTAATAATTGGCTATCATATGTCTTCTGAAAACTCTCCAGCCCCAAAGATTACGAGTAGGTTTATCGAGCCACAAGAATGAGAACACGACCCATTGAATCCTTTGTCGTCACAACCCTCGTAGAGAGTCAAGTTTTGATCTACAAGGCTGATGATGTTGAGCAGACTGGTGAACATTATGTTGCAAAATGCACCTTGATCGACGAGGATTCATCATATGTCAAAGTTGGCTATCATGGTCCGAACCACTATCAGGACGTGGTTGTCGGGTGTACTATTAAAAATATCCTCATTGCTGAAGAACAGGGGTGGCTACATCTTTCTTTTTGTAGGATGCTCGGTGTCGTATTGGGTGGAGATAACCTCTCCCTCATCTTTCTCTTGAGGGAGTCAACCAAGAGTCCTTCAGTTCTCTAGTACTCACGTTGTGATATAATGGGAGTCTAAGGTCCCTTTATGGTTGAAAACTCAATCCACTGGAATACTTGACGTTCCTCAAAGGTTGGGAATCGACTCTTCCTTCTAGGGAGCGAAAGCGATAGATGACCCATCCGTCAAAGGGGTGATTGATGACTGGAAAACCGTTAAGGTTCCTTTTGGAAGGATAGGGGACTAGAGTGCGACTGTTGAACGGAGGTGCGTGGTAACTACGGGATCCCCTTTGGAAATGAATGAAAATGTTTGTTCATAGGTTAGCTCCCTAGTTGAGTCGCTACTAATCCTGTCGAACTTGAGATCCTTGCGTTGATAACATTGAATGTATTTTGATAGGACACTTGTTAGTTGTTGCCTTCTTCGTCGCCCACAACCTTCTTCTCCAAGCGAATGAAGGTGGTGTACCTGCACTGCTTTGACGCCGAAGCCACTGAGTGGCGTGGGACGATAGGTGTATTTGACATATTTTCTTGGATAGTTGTCATGGAAAGACAATCGTGGTCCTCTTAAGGACAACTATAGTCCTTTGAAGGACAACTGTGAGTGCTCTCTTTCGCAGATTTGTGCTACTGACCATGTTGGTTGTTCACCTTTGGTTTGTGTTCTTCTGTGCCACGGACCATGTTGATTCACTTTAGGTCTATGTTCTCCCATGTCATGGGATTATTTGGTTGTCTTTATGTGGATCTGTATGCTCTCATATCACGGTCATGTAGACTCCTTTCGTGAGGAAGCCTATGGAACTTATCAGTGGTTGGATGTCGGTCTATACCGAGATAAGATATAATTTTTTTTTGAAAGGGAGATTTTATATATATATATATATATATATATATATATATATATATATATATATATATATATATATATATATATATATATATATATGAGATTTACTAGGATACACCAACTAGTTTTTATGAAGATGTATTTAGCAACATCCATCTTAGGGTGTATTCTAGCAAATGTTTGTGGGAGTTGTTAATTGACACCCACTTATTTATAGAACGAGTGTTTTAGCAACATGCACCCAAAGTGTATTTAACCACTTTTTAGTTATATCTTTGCTAAAATACTCCTTCTAAAAAACAAGTGGATGTATCATAACAAATCCCATATTAAAAAACTTAAATATATGCTAATTTTGTTTGAAATATTTATATCGATGTAAATAAATATTCAATTTTATTCACAATAACTTTTTTTTACCAGATTTACCATAATTTTTTACTTATCAAATTTTTGTTATTGTATTTTTACCCATTGGCCACACACTGGTTTATATAAATTTTAGACTAAAAATATATCATCTTTGAGATATGAAAATTAGCATTTTGATTCTTACGAATTTTCATGAATCAATTTTTTTGAACCAGATAACTTATAAGAAAACTCTCTAACGCTGCTACATTTTCAGAGTTGAGTTCAAACCTAAGTTGAAAGAGATTGTTTACCATTTTATCCAAGTGTTTTTGAATTCAAAATTATTTTATTTGAATGAATATTATTAAAAAAGAAATTTGTTTTGAAAGGATATATGAGTCAAATTTGTCGAAATAATTTTCATAAATATTTTACTTCTACGATTTTTTTTAGTTATGTTATTTGAACAAACATTTGGTATACTACTTCTGTCCCTAATTATAGGGTCCTTTTGAAAAAATAACGGAAATTAAGAAAATTGAAAATGATTATTAATTTGTTTGTAATTACTATTGTTTTTACAATTTTATCCTTTAAAAGAGAGAGAGTTAGTATATGTTTTCAACATAGTATTTAATGCGGATCGAAGGAAAAGATATAATACCAAATGATTATATTTAATTTCTTAATAACTAAATTTCTAAATTTGAATAGTATTCACTAAAATTTTCCTTTAATGTTGTCATGACTCATGACTATGACTCTGAGCTGTTAAAATCGTTTTCCGATCAATCAATGAATGAATCCACGGATCTAAATTCAAGGAAGTGTTATAAAATCGTCATCAGAATCAGAATCACATTGCTGCAGTAACAATGAAGAAGTTCCATAGAAAATGTTCTGTTTTCACTTCCACTCGCTTATTCGTTTCTCTCTTTCTTTTAACTCTTTTTCTCTTCTCTCTCTCTTTCATTCTTCCATCTTCTCCATCATCAACTACAACTGCTACTACTACTCTTCTTCATCTCAAACAAAATCAACAACTGGGTTTGTTTATTTTTATTTTTATTTTCATTAATATGATGTACTTTTTAATTTGGTATATACTTTATTAAACTTAGATCGTAATATGACTCGGGTACAGACACACGTCCACACCGATAATAATAATAATAATTTGAAGAAATGACATAATTCAGTGTAATAATATATGTCTGTGTATACGAGTGACACACCTAATCCGAGGGAGTATCTGTGCTTTATAGGATCGTATGGTTATGTTATGTGTTTATCTGTTTTTTTTTTTTGTTACATGCTCTGATTGATGTGTTTTCTATTTCGTTTTTGATGTGTGATTCAGTCTTGATTAATGTAACGTTCAATTCAACTTGGTTCACACTTTTATCCTTATTAGATCATATGATAATTTTTTTAGGTTCTGTTTGGTAAAATATATAGCTGATTATAAGCTAGCTTATAGGTAATAGCGATAAGCTAGCTTATAGCTGATAGTGGATAAACCAGCTAATTGGATTTGTAGTGTTTGAGAAAATTAGCGGTTGAAGTATCTTATAAATATGAAATAACATAAAAAAAAAAGTATATTTAATTAATACTTATTTTTTTCAATTAAGATCGCAGAGGTAAAATTGAGATAAAAAGTGATAAGCTATAAGCTACTTGAGTTGACTTATCAAAACCACAACTTCTAAGTCTTTGAAACTACAATTCGGCCGAGATTACCACCCAGAAATCACTTCATATGCATACATCTAGAATACCACAACTTCTAAGTCTTTGAAACTACAATTCCGGATAAATCATGCCATATGGAAGTACACTTCCAAATCCAAGTTTAGTTTTTTGGAAATGCGGGTGGAGAAAGTTGATCAAGTAATAGTCTAGTCAAAGATGGTTTCAGTCAGGATAGAACTCGGTTTTTCTGGTTGATTCTATCTTAACTAAAGTTCATTAACCATATCTGCCCAACTATTTGTTTGTTTTTAAGGTTTTCTGACATTAGTTAAGGTATTAAATAAATTTTGTTGTTTTTGATGAAATTACTAGTCTTCTTTTAATATAACCTTGATATTTCTTTTTTCTATGGCAATAGTTTTTCTATGTGATAAATAGTTAAGGATGTAATCGAAAAAGTAGTTATCAAACCTTGAATCTTATTTTTGAAAATGACAGATGAATAATATAAAAGTTCTTAAAATAGGTCACTGAATTAGGATGTTAGTTTTTGCTTACTACTTGTTTACATGCTCTGTTGCTCTCCTATTTTATGCATTTATTGGTTTTCCTTGGTTTTGTTTCTCATAATACATTTGCATTGCATAAGCTAATGGACATTACAAAGAAGACATAACATTAGGTATTTTATCGGTTATAACAACAGGGCAGTAAACGCCAAACTCAGAACAAATGGCTAGTTTAGGCTTTTAAATTTTCATGAGGTTTCCAATTTTGGCATTTGGTTCTCTTCCTTGCAAGCATTTTTTTTGTACATTTAGGTAAACACTTAGTGCTTTATTATATAAGGGCTTGTGTGTAATGTAAGCTATTTTATACTTAAACTGGAAATGTGATTAGACCATTTTCATATCAGTTGTAAGCTATTTCCAATAGTTATCCCAAGAAGCTTGTGGAAATAAGCTGTAAAATAGCCTATAGACATGCAATAAGCTATTTTGATAACCTCCTCCATACTCTCATACAAGTATTTATGTCATAGGATCAGTCCAAACACGCCTTAATTAAGCTCTTTATGTTTTGCCTATATATATTTTTCCTTTTTGTTTATGAATGTACTGATTTTCCTCATTTGCATCACTTTTGGTCTTATAATGATAGTATTTCATATTCTTTCGTTCTTAGGTTTGAAAAGTGATGCCTCTGATTCTGTTGAGTTCATAAAAGATGAACTCCTTGGTGGACTTCTAGCATCTGGATTTGATGATAGATCCTGTCTCAGCCGGTATCATTCAGTTAAAGGACTATCAGGGAATCCATCTCTTTATCTAATTTCAAGATTACGAAAATACGAAGCTCTCCACAAAAAATGCGGACCTTATACCGAATCCTACAATAAAACAGTAAAATATCTCAATTCTGGCCATTTAAATGAGTCCCCAGACTGTAAATACGTGGTTTGGATTTCATTTAGTGGTTTAGGGAACAGGATATTGACCTTAGCTTCTGCATTTCTTTATGCTCTCCTCACAAATCGTGTTCTTTTGGTTGACCCTGGAGTCGATATGGGCAACCTCTTTTGCGAACCGATTCCCGATGTCTCCTGGTTTCTCCCTCCTGATTTCCCTCTCAACAGTCAATTTCTTAGTTTCAATCAGAAATCCGATCACTGTCATGGAAAAATGCTAAAAAATAAATCAGTCACAAATTCCAAAGTACCTTCTTCTGTCTACCTTCATTTGGCGCATGATTATGATGATGAGGATAAGCTTTTCTTCTGCGATGAAGAACAAAAATTTCTGCAGAAAGTTCCTTGGTTAATGATGAAAACAGATAATTACTTTATCCCGTCGTTATTCTTGATGCCGTCTTTTGATCAGGAGCTCAGTAATCTCTTTCCAAACAAGGACAAAGTTTTCCATTTCTTAGGCAGGTATTTGTTTCACCCTACAAACAAAGTTTGGGGATTTGTTTCTAGATACTATCAAGCTTATTTAGCTAATGTTGATGAAAGAATCGGCATCCAGATTAGGGTTTTCGACACGAGACCCGGTCCATTTCAACATGTATTCGATCAAATCTTAGCTTGTACTTTGAAGGAGAATCTCTTGCCTGATATTGACAAGAAGCATGATAATATTGGTTCATTAAGAAATTTGAAGTCGAAAGCGGTACTAATGACATCCTTAAGCTCTGGTTATTTCGAAAAAGTAAGAGACATGTATTGGGAATATCCAACTGTGACCGGAGAAGTTATTGGCGTTTACCAACCAAGCCATGAGGGATATCAACAAACTGAGAAGCAAATACACAATCAAAAAGCTTGGGCAGAAATGTATCTATTGAGTTTAACCGATGTGTTGGTCACTAGCTCGTGGTCTACTTTCGGCTACGTGGCACAGGGGCTCGGAGGTTTGAAACCTTGGATACTATACAAACCTGAGAATGAAACTGCTCCTGATCCTCCTTGTCGACGTGCAATGTCAATGGAGCCGTGTTTTCACGCTCCTCCTTTCTATGATTGTAAGGCTAAGAGAGGCACTGACACAGGTGCACTTGTTCCTCATGTAAGACATTGTGAGGATATGAGTTGGGGTCTTAAACTTGTAGACAATAATAGTTAGCTAGTTATTGAAGTCATGAATTGGATACCACTAGTTATTTTGCTGTACGATAACATTAGTTACTGATTTCAAATTTATATAGTTCTCTATAGAAACCATAACTCCATAAAATATAATTGCCATCACAATTTTTCTGTTATTGAGTGCATGGTATATTGGGTTTGCTTTCTTTCAAATTGATATTGATATTGCTGTTGGTAGTTGCGTATTGTTGAAATAACAACCTTGATTTTCTCAGTTTAAGACTCTAAGTTACTGAAACAAATAATAGAGAACAATATGCATAAAAAGCTTTATTTATTGTTGAATTGTTAGTTGTTAATTTGTTAAGACATTGGAGATTTGTGAGGATATATATGAGTATGCTTGCAGATGATTTTTGGTTGATAGAGGTGCCAACATAGTTGGAATGTCTTACGATCAATTTAGTGCATGCACATACTCTTCTTGGCTTACCTATGACTTGCCAAAAAAAATGTTAGTAGCAGAAAGAAATGAGTCTTGAACTTCTTACACAAAACTTCAATTTTTCAATTTATATCACTGGACTATTGTTCCAAGATTTTATAATTTTAAAATAGACTAAAGTGTAGTACATATTTACTTTTCTCTCGAGAGTAGTGCAAATCAAACTTCTCTTAAGCTTTGCGTTGTTTGCGAGTTGGGTTTTGAAGGAAAGAGGGGAGAACCTACTTTTCCATTTTAAATTAAGACCGGTAAACATTGTTTTTAAAGTTGAATTGAGTGTGATAAAAGTATTATACAATCATTTATAATGTTGTTCTTTCAAAAAAAATTTAAAATATCAAATATATATCATCAAAGTATAGACTTAAATCTTCCAAAATCCTCTCCAAAAACCCAACTCGCAAACAAAACTTTTACTTTTGGAGAGGGGTGGTAGTTTTCACATATTCTTTGGTTTTCAACTCATGTCTAACGTTCTCTTCTGATTTTAACCCTCTAAAATGTGAATTTAGAGTTTTTGATTCATAAGAACACTCATTTTTATGCAGTTAAATAGAATTTGTATTAGGCCTCAAGATGAAAGACAGTTAGACACTACATATATTTTGGGTGCATTTGAGATGACTATCAGATCTTTCATTAGACATATAAACACCATTGAATGTCGCAAGACGATAGAGATAAAAAATTAGAGTTTCAAATTTTGGAAGCATGAAAACCAATGATTTTCTCAGGGACCAAAATTTAAATTCACTTTTTTTGTGTTAGTAAAAAAAGATATTTACCTATATCAATTATTCAACAAGACTAAAACAATAATAAACGTCACAACAACTGCAATTAAACCATCCACATTCACATGTATTATGCTTAGTTATCTAAGTATTAGAAAGCAAGATCAGTACACATATGTGTTGGTTTACATTATCAACCACAATCACAAAGAAAGAAAGCAACATCCGATCATTTAACTGGACAACACTTAAGTGCTCAAATGCCACTGAAACACAGCTTCGTTCTTATTCAGAACTCAACTCAGTTCTTTCTTCCTTCAGATAAGATAATATGGTAGCCATGCCTGCATTGACATCCAACCACGTTAACAGGGTCCTATTTGGATAAACAACTTATAGCATAAACGTTGATCATATAAGTGCTTATGTATAAACTATTTCTATAACAAATCAAACCATTTTTATACACGTTATAAGCTGTTTTTTTTATTAGCTATCCTCGAGAACTTAAGAAAATAAGTTGAAAACAACTTATGGACATGTCATAAGTGGTTCTTATAAGCTTTCCTTAACAGGTAATTATGAAATTGTGTATTCAATCCATTGGAAATTGAAGTATTTGACTTTTTGAAGGAAGAGATTTCTTAATTTGGAATCCTTAAAGATGGCCCCGAGGGCACTCGTTAGCAAGACTCTTATGTTAATAGGTAAACTCAAATTAATCAATCCAAAAGACCTAGCTAATGAGAGAAGAGAAAGGACACAAGTAGTGATACTAATATGAGATCCATAATGCATATATAATAACAATTAGAAGGGTGCGAGAGCAATACGTTGATTTGAAAGGAGCACTGGTAACTCCTACAGGTGTGTTGAAGGCAACTTCCTGAAATGGGCCAGCCATTTTTCCTCGTGGAAACCATCCAAGGTCTCCACCCTTCTTTCCTGATGGGCATTCAGAATACTCCTGAGCTACCTGTGAGATCGGCGAAATATTATCAGTGATAAATAATTGAAAAGATAAAATGTTTCTATCTCAAGACTAATTTTGATTCTTATTTCTCATTCCTTTGACCAAACTGACATGCATATGTATTTTGGAGGAGGGGGGATCAGGATTTCCTGTGGTCAGTAAATACCCGTCAATGGTGATTGTATGCAGATCAGACAACTCATATTTTGATATCAACTAATCGGATTTGATACAATTCAAAATCTGAGTCGTCTGATCTTTCATCCTACAGCTGAATTCAAGACTGCTGGAAATATCCACTGCATTGAATCCATTTCTGAGCGGAAGGGGATAAAATAACTATGGCATTACCACATAATAAGTTTCTCAGCCCCATTTTAAATAGAAAGCCAAATAAGGGTTTAGTGTATACGACAAAACTTAGATACAGATCTTTCTTTTATTTTTATTTTTTTGTCAAGAGAGATTTTTAGCACCCTTTTAAAAATTTCCTGGCAGTTATACTCTTTTTAGTAGAAAAAAGTAGTAACAAATGTATAGCACTACCTATGTTTGATCCTAGTGTATAACTTCCAAAATAAATAAAAAATACCTTTGCAAACTCTGCTGGAGGAACCTTATCACCATTGTCAAGCCAACCATCTTGCAGCTTCTTGTAGGCTTCATTAATCTTACCTTGTTTCTCACATAAGATATGTCTTGCTGTGCAAAGTAAAAGGCAGAAATCAATGTTATTCAAGAGAAAAACAATCAAAGAAACTTATCATATATGGTTATTATATCCCTGTTTACTTTCTAAAATCAATGTTCATTTGAAGTGAAAATAAAAACAGAAAACATATGAAGTAAATGGACCCTAAGGTGCTTGTGAATGGGGAAAATTTTGTACCTTTGACATAGGTGCAAGTACCAAGCCCATCTGCAGCTTTCCCACCTTTTCCTTTTCCCTTGGATGCATTCTCATCACTTCCACTTGCAGCCTGCTTTCCCTTACCCTTTGACTCCTTTGCCTTTGCGTCTTTTCCCATCGTTCCAACAACTCTTCATCATTTCAACGAAACAAGTCAACAACTATTATTAAATTACAAAAGTCACACAGTAGAAGTCATTGAAAACAGGAAGTAAAAAAATTTCCAACATAATTACAAACTACAATTTCTTCATCTTCTATGTTGGATGTCTATCACACATCAGTTTACAGTGGAGATCGTTAGATGATCAGGTTCTGCTAAGCTTATGCCAGAGTTAGTTTCTGATTCATTGTAGATTAGAGTTAGAATCACTTGGTTTAATTTAACATAAAATCTCCTTAGTGTTAAACACGCTTTCTAGTTTTTGCTCTCATCCACGTTTTCGTTTTAATACCTAGCTAAAGACATCGACATCAACCATCTGATATCCATAGAGATAATAACCCAACAAAACAAGCTCATATAGACTCATTTACGGAAATTGATGCATGAGCTCCAGACAAAAACATGACTCGTAACAACTTAACCGAATTGACTAGCAACATCCATCAAGCTTTCATACACATACTCAATTACACACGAAGATTACACTTACACCTGGAGAATGCAAAATCAGTAACCTGTCTAAGTTTCACAACTCAATTTCAGTCAAGGTGTTTAACCAAGTGTGGCCAAAGGCCTCATAGACTTTTGTTCAATGAAAATGCAGTCATAAGCACCACTAATTCAAAGGTTAGCTAGTTATTTACAAAATTTTTAAGGTTAATTAAGTTTTAAGTCTATAAAATCACAACCTTTCAAGTTTAGCATCTGCATAAAGTTTATTCAAATATTTTTTTAACAGAAAGATTTTATTCAATTTTAATCCATATAAATGAATAATAAGGACCAGTCCCCGTGATCATAGCTCAGTTGGTACAGACATTGCATAATATATGCAGGGGCCGGGGTTCGAACCCCGGACACACCACTTATTCACCTTAAAAAAGGTGGATTTCTAACCACTAGGCTACTTGACAAAAAAAAAGATCGAAATAGAATAAATCATATAAGGACTAAACTTGAAAACCTGTGATTTTATAGGACTAAATTATATATTTAACCGATTTTTAAAAGCAAATTTTGAAAGGGTTTCACCGTAGCAGCCTCTAATTGGCCGCTATCTGGCCACTAGTGGTGGTGCTACTGCCGCTACTGTAAACTGAAATGTAAGTAACAAGGCGCTGCTAGGCTACGCTATAGCGGCCACAATTTACAAGAAGCAAAGTTAATACAAATAGAATAAACACAACACAACATAAGAACATTATCATAATTGCTAACAAACTAAGACAAAACCAATTATCATCTATGTATATATTCAAGAAACTGTTAATAATATTCAAAGTAAAAAAGAAAAAGAAAATGCAATCCCAACCCATAATTATAAGCTAACTAATCAATCAAATATAGAGATTGAAATTCAACTTGGGTTTCAGAAACTGGTAAAATTCTACATTAGATTCAAGCTCAAAAACCCCAAAAAAAAATGGCAGTTCTATTAAACATCATGTGAAAACGGTGAACTGGAACAAAAAAAAATCTAAACATTTTTTTTACCTCTTAGCAGAAATCAATTGAAAAGTTGCAAAGTTTAGAAATCCAAGAAGAACAGTCAAGGATGAAGAAGACTCACGCAACTTACTCACATTCCATTTCGTGTAGCAACAGACCCATTGGGCCTAAATTCAAACCTTTCATGTTCTTAGGGTTGCTACTATTCCAACCCCCTATTTATGCTAATACACCAACGTATTGTTTTTTTTTTAGAAGATAAATTAGCCATCCAAATTGGCACCGAGAGAATCGAAACTGAGACCTCGAGGAGAATTAATTAAAATGGGAGAAAGGTTTTTATTTTATTTATTAATTAAAGTAGAATTAATGGTCATTTACAATTGTTATTGAAGAAATTTGAACTCTGTATATTGAGGTTACAAAACTTGAATACTTATCGTTTGAGCTCACACCTCATGTTTTTGTTTTGCTTTTTATATGAAAAGGAATTAAATTAAGAAATTAAAAGAGAGAAACTAGCCCCTCTTACATCATCTTTTAGTAGAAGTTTTAAAGTAGAAAAAACATTAATAAATAAATAAAAAGTACAATTAAAAAGTGACTGAGATTTGCTTACAAGTCAGCACACCAGTTAGCCTCTTGATTGATACATGACGGTGGAGAAGAGAGATTGCCTCGTGAAAAAGAGGTTGGCGAAAATCATTTTGGGATGAGCCTGAATTAACCATATTGACCAAAACTAAGGAATCAATCTAAAAAAATGATGCTTATGATACTCGACGGATTCACCCCACAGTAGAGAAGGAACCAAGTATATTATAGAAGCCATGAATGAACTTACCATGAGATTCTCTAATAAGTCTTCCACAAGTAGAAATCTTTGATGACTTTTATGAGACCCATAAATATTAAACATTACAATGATCATGTGGTGGAGGTGTCCAAGAGAACTCAACGTTGTAGGGACGTTTAAAACCGAACCAATTCAATAGAAAAACCGTAAACCAAACCAACCCAAATCGAAATCGCAAAAAATCGCATTTAGTTTGGATGTATTCGGGTCACTTTTTTACTCAACCGCATGGTCTGGTTTGGTTTGTGTTTTTATTTTACCAACTAAACCAAACCAAACCAAACCACAACATAGGCTAATTATATCTATGTCACCTAGACCAATACTCATAGAAACTCAATAAAAACTTTTATAAAATGACATATTTTTTCTCTTGTTAAGTTTCTTCTTTGGTTTTTATTTCATAAATATATTTTATATACTACTTGAACTTTTAGAGAATGATAAAATTTTAGTTTTTTACATTTCTTACATAATAGAATTACTTTTTGTCCATGTTTTTAATTTGGTTTATGTTGTTTGGTGAAAATGAAATTGTAATGATGGATAAAATTAAAAACATTGTCGGAAACATTGCTGAAAATATGTTGTATTTTAACTTTTTAACTCGATTTTAATACTGGAAACAAAAAATTGTATTGTCTCGAAAAAACCGCACAAACCGATCCAACCCAAACCGCATTAGTTTGGTTTGAGTTGGTTCGAATTTTATTTTAAAAGTCAACCAAACCAAACCAAACCGCGTGTTTTTTTATTTTGCGATTCAGATGACTTTAAGCGTCAAAACCAAATCAATCTGCACCGCGAACACCCCTACGGCGTTGGGTCTCAAAGGATGAGCCTCCGAAACTACATAAGGTTCGTAGATGATACAATGAAATTAGCCTGGTTCAAAACCAGTAAAAGTTTGATTACTTAGATAGGACTTCCTATTAAATGTTGGGATATTTTTATCATTCCACTTCCCATAAACAGCAACACCAGAGAGATTTGCCAGATGTCATGATTCGTGCCAATATTAGGAGTTGTGACGTTCGAATTGAGCCATTGATACAACCAAGACTAAAAAATTTACTCCAAAGATCCTGAGAGGTAAGGCCATTTTATAGTAACATTTTTACTTCTTCAAAGTCTCTTAAGACACACATAATCGTTTAAGGGTAATTAATACACCTTGCACATAGATTGTCTCTAGTCATGCCTTTGTGATACCTTATACCATTTTTCAGGATTTTATCATGAGCTATAATTCAAAAGATATATTTGGACTTGTTTTAGCCTTGCCAAGACCATATGTGTTAAACAATATCATGGTTCGTTGGAAAAGGTGATGTTTCACGTGCATGATACAATAAGAATATTTGATTTAGAAATTTTCTTTTGTAGTAAGGTTCCACAAAGAAGGTTCGATTTGCCATTAGAGGTTCGCTTAATCAATATAATTTTCTCACAAATTTCTTGAGGAAAAAGTTGATTGAGCATTTCCCAGTTCCACTAGGCATACACAGCAAAATGAGAGACATCAAATTCCATCTGGATAAGAGGGAAACTATTATGAAATAAATTTAGCAAGGATCCATAACCCCTTCCTTATTGAGACAACAAATTTGTTTTCGTGTATGATATGTATTTTATTATGATCAGTCGTAGAGCCCCAAATAAAATCTTTGCATACTTTTTCCGTCGTGTGCGACATAAAGAGACGTTGGCATTCTACTTGGTTAAATCACATAACCATGATTACTGGTTAAGGAAGATTAGCCCAAAGTAAACCGTCCAAAAAAAGATAGAGAATTTTCCTTCAAGACCAACAACTTTCCCACTTTATTAAGGAATTAATTCATAGTAGATTTAAAAGCCCTTTGATGAGGCAATGTCACACATAAATACACTGTAATATCAATCCATGGTAATATGGATTCCCAAATCTTTTCTCAAGTTATCAAGATCCCATAAGACATTGTTAGAGAAGAAGACCTTAGACTTTTGTAGATTAATTTTTTTTTTTGAAGAAGCTAAATTAACCCACTTAAATTAGTACGGGGGAGAATCAAACCTGAGAGACCTTGACTCTTAGGTCCCAAGTCAATACCACCAGCCTGAAGATTAAGTTTTTGGCCTGAATTGTTGCAAAATTCTTTCAAAACTCAACAAAACAAAACAATCTGGTCAAAAAAGGCCTTGATAAATAAAGTAAGAGTGTTAAAGAGTCCCACATTGGTTGAAAGCTGGTATGAACAAGTGTTTATAAGTGTGTGCAATCTCCACCTCACAAGCCAGTTTTATGGGGCTGTGTTAAGCCCAACCACAAATTCTAAGATGATATCAGATCCTCCGTTAAGATATTTTGGGCCACTTGCTATCAGGTTTCCATTATCACACCACCCATCATTTTTATCTACACACCAAGCCCAATAATGTTGGGTGTATAGAGGTGTATTAAAGAGTCACATATTGGTTGAGAGATGGAATGAACAAGTGTTTATAAGTGGCAGCAGTCCAATGTTGGGTGTATAGAGGTGTATTAAAGAGTCACATATTGGTTGAGAGATGGAATGAACAAGTGTTTATAAGTGGCGGCAGTCCTTACCTCACAAACTGGTTTTGTGGGTTGTGTTAGGCCCAACTACAAATTCTGAAAAAATCATCAACAAAGCGCATATGACAAATAGAAGTGTTGGCCGATATGACGGTAACAAGTAAAAGATAGAGGCGGGCGGGGGGGGGGGGGGGGGGGGGGCAGATAGGTTTTTTGATAAAAAGGGTTTGCAAAAGCATGGTTTAAAAATTGTTTAAAAACTTATGACTATATTGGATTTAGCAAGACCTTCAATGATAACAAAACAAGCAATGAATGAATTAGATAATTCAATTATGAATTATTTCTTAGTAAAAAAATTAATCAATACACACAACAATGTACAAAACTTATCACTATACCAAACCAACTCTTAAATAAGAAATCACTAATACAAGTAATTAAGCACTTTGATATATGTGATAAATTAAGCAACATGTTAATCTCTACTATAAAGGTGATTGAATCAACAAATTTTTGAAAAAGGTTTTAAGATCTATTTAATCACAACACAAATAGTAATTAACCTATTCATCATGGACATATATCAAAAATTGGTTTGCTGAAATTTAAAGAGAAAAGGAAAGAAGAACAACGAGATTTATAGAGGTTTTCCATTTTCGTCCTAACTAAGGCTACATCTTCTCTTCATAGAATAGTACGTCTCTTCTACGGGCTTCCACTATGATAAAAAATGTTTACAAGTGTGTGATTACAAAGATTCTTTCGATTCCTAATCTTCTATGCTAAACAATCACACTAGATCCAATCTTCAAGACCTTTTGAAATTGGACAGCCACAAGGTCTTCAAATATTAATCTCTTGTTTTTTTATGTGCCAATAACAAATATTTGTCTAGTTTTTTTTTTTTTTTTTTTATATTTATCGGTGACAAATATTTATCTCATGTTTTTGTATATATCAGTGATAAATATTTGTCCCGTATACACACACACACATATATATATATAAGTGACGAATGTTTGATCTGTGTCTTTTTATGCATCAATACTTTTTTATGTATTAGAGATAATTATGTGTCCCATGATTTTTAATATTTATTAGTGAAAAATATTTGTCTTGTGTTTTTTGTATATATCGATTATAAATATTTGTCTTGTGTTTTTTTTATATTATTTACTAATAAATATTTGTTGCATATTTCATTTATGTATAGGTGACAAAAAGTTGTCTTATATTTTTTTAATATTTATCGGCAACAAATATTGTCACATGTATTAGTGAAATTCATTGTTTATAATTGATTATTATGCGGAGTAACTCATCTTAGAGTTATTTGTGGATTCAACGCATCCTAAATTATTTTTATTTTGAATAAGTGGTTTAAGAAATTGATATTCAAAGTTTGCTACTATTTATTTTTGAATGAAATCATTATAATTATTTTGAATAGTTTAATTAGTTTAGCATTGGTTAGCGTAACATTATTTTTGTTGTATGTAGACTATCAAAATTTCTTTTTTGATGTTAACTATCCAGTTAAATAAGAATGTAAATAGAGTATCGGTATGAAAATGTTACGACCAGTAGATATTTGTTCATTTGAGTCGAATAACTTGTTATAAATAAAAGATATTTTGTTATTTCGTAGTAAAGACAATTGACTTCAATTTTTTTTATAACCCTGATTTAGAATCTGAATTAAATTTTAATTAGTAATTTAAGTCTTGTCATTAAATGTTTTTTAATGACTTGTATGTACTTTTTTTTTTAAGGAAGAATTGTTTGCATGTTAAGTACAATGGAATGCTAGTGTTATTTTTTTTATAAGAGATAGGAGAATGCCACGTGGATTTAGGCATTTGGTTGGTTCTCAAATGTATGTATAGGGGATAGGGCCGGATAGGAGTAACACATTTGGTTGGTTCTCTAATGATATTTTTGTAAAGTGAGTTGTATTTTCTCTTTTCCATACAATATTAATTATATTTTTTTATTTTGTGTGAAATCAATGACAAATACTCTTAAAACAGATGGAGTTGTATTTAGTGAAGATTTGCTTTGTAATAATTTTTTTTTTTGTTAAGTTGGTTAGTGACTAAAATTTCACTTTAAAATGAATAAATGAGAAATCTGGAGTTCGAATTCCAACCATTGTATATATAATACAATGTTTCTACCAATTGAGCTATGTTGCTTTCTAATGATTTTTTAATGGCTTTGCTTTGCAATAATTGGCACCGAGAATTTATCAATTACAATTAATTACGTTTCCTTTTTTGTTTTTTTGAAGGGATTACGTTTCCCTTTTTGTTGAGTGGAATTAATTACGTTTCCCTCTGTTCATAAAATGCCGGAGTATCGAAATATATACACCACTACAGTACATCGTCATACATCATAATTCGAGGAACGTGACCGAGAATAGCGTAGTTTCCTAACTTTATTCTACTAGTTTTCATTTTCCAGCAGAGATTATTGAACTAGTTTTTTTTTTTTTGCTGGTTATTACACTTGTAATAATCAATAATCACAAAATCAAAACTTTCTCCTTGAAATTCAAATTTAAATAATAGCATAAAAATAATACTCGCATAAATCTATACTTTCTTCTAATACTATAATTATTACATGCCAGGATGCGAAATCTTCGTAAGTCTCTTTTGGAAATTAGGCAAAATATACGTAGCAATTAGCGTAAGAAAATATGCAGCTGCTATATATATACACAAATCTGCAACAAACTTGTTTTTCATTGTACTCTTTCTCTCTATACCACTCACACAAACCTAAACCTAAACCTAAACCTTCTTTTTGATCGATTAACAATGACACGCACAAACCTCAACATGACTAAGGGATACCGTGATCAAAACCCATCACACTCCTCCTCCTCCTCCTCCTCCGTCGTTTCCATCGAGCTAGAAACAATGGACTCCAGCCGGCTTCAAAGCCCGTTGGGCTCTTTTCATTCAGATTACTCGGAATCTTCCTCCATAGGCAGCTTTGATTCTGGGATCAAACGTCAAGGATACTGCCGGCGTCCTTGGAGGTATCAATCTCGAAATGTTGAAGAAAAAGGTTTAGGTTATGATGATGGAGATGATAAACATCATGGAATCTCTTGTTGCTTTTATTATTTCTCTGCTGTATTTCTTGGGGTTGGCCTTCCCTTATTGATTCTTTGGGTTGTAAGTAGACAACAAAAACCTGACCTTTTCCTCGAGGTATAATAATTAGCTTTTCCTTGTTTGAAATATATTTGTGTTTGATGTAATATTACTTGTATCTAATAATTTGGATATTATATTATTTCATATAATGTTTACTATTGTGATGTGATCTTAGTTAGAGAACAACAATAAAAAAAGAGAGAGAGGAATAAGATTCTCACTTTTTTAATCATGAATTGATATATTTCTTTTTCCTCACTTTTTCTTTTGTTTGTTTGATTTTTGGCAGAGTATAACGTTTTATAGATATTCTATTGAAGAGGGCATGGATCGCTTTGGAATTGTCACTTCGGCGAGCACAAATTCCTCTTTGAAACTGACATTTACAAATACTGCAACATTTTCTGGAGTTCATGTTACATCAATTCCATTGGAGATTAAAAATTGCAATGAACTTCCAATAGCCACTGGAAATGTAAGTATAAATAAATCTATTTATATGTTTTTAATTCGAACGGCAAATATATAATTTTATTCATCCTCTAAAAAAAAAAAAAAAAAAATTACAATGCATATGTTTTTTCTTTAATTTATTTGATCGTCATCTACAAATATATTATGCTTAAATATATTTTTAATCTTTATAAAATCACAATCTTTTAAGTTTGGTTTATGAATAATTTAAATTCATTTTAGTCTCTATATTGAAAATATTTTGCAATTTTAACCCTATATACAGCAATTATTAATTAATAAATTAATAATTAAGTATGCTTAAATATGTATTAATTTTTGCAGATACCTAATTTTTATCAACCAAGAAAAAGTGCGAGATCTATTGACGTGATGGTTGAAGGAAGTCAAATTCCACTGTATATAGCCGCAGATGATTATGTTTTAGGTGAATCAATACCCTTGACATTGAACATGATAGTGAAGTCAAAGGCTAATGTTTTCTGGATATTGGTGACACACAAGTTCAACATGAAGATAGAGTGTTCCTTAACTATGGATCCAAAGAAGATGAGTGTGCCCATTTCTCTGACCAATAAGTGCAAAACTTTTAATTTGTAATGTCTCCCCCATGAAATTTGATGGTGTTTCCTCTTTTTTTTTTTTTTTTTTTTAAGCATGATGGTATTTGCTATCCACGGTTATAGTATTAGAATAAATATGACTTTGATACATTAATTATAGAAGTGGTTTATTTGCTAACTTTCAGGTTGTAAGTTATTGAATTTGTATTGTGGTTGGGTTGAGAATTTTATATGCTTTGTTTGCATTTGTCATATCTTGTGCCGTTTTCTGTTTTTTAATAAAATTTGATTTGGGTTTTTAAAAAAAGAGAAGACTTATGATTTTGATATATATTTAATTTTCCTTAAATTTCAAACTATGACTTTGATGGAGGGCATGTCATTTTCTGGAAATATGATTCACTCAGTGTTCGAAAAACTTCTACAAATTAAAACTGGTTTGATTTTTTGAGAGATTAAAACTGGTTTGATGTTAATATATCATGGAGGGCTTGTCACTTGCAAATAATGGTGGGCAAAAAAACCAAAAAACCGAACCGAACTGCTGAACTGAACCGAACCAAACCAAAAAAAATTGAACCATTACTAACAGTTCTAGAACTGAACTGAAAAAGTTCGATTCAGTTCAAAACAGTTCGGTTCGGTTCAAAACAGTTCGAAACAGTTCGGTTCGGTTTTACCTTTTAAAATTTGATTTTGTTTGGTTTTTTATATTTTTTTCAATGGTACCAATAATAACAGTTCGGTTCAGTTCGAAACAGTTCGGTTCAGTTTGGAACAGTTCGGTTCAGTTCAAAATCCAAACAGTTCGGTTCGGTTCAGTTATTTTAAATTTATCAAACAATTCAGTTCGGTTCGGTTTAGTTTTCATCCCGAGCCGAACCATGCCCACCCCTACTTGCAAATATGCAAATGTATTCAGCTTAATCGATGTTGCACTGTTTGACTCATTATTAGGGTCCATTTGGTTCAAATAAGTGGAGGGGAGGATAGGAATTTTAAGGAAGAAGAGGAGAAAGAAGGGGAGATATTTTTATTAAATACTCCCTCCGTTTCAAAATACATGTCCATTTTAGAAAAATTGCAGTAATCAAGGACAAGCTAGTTTGACACAAAAGTTCCAATTATATCCTTGTCTTTGATTTTCTCTATTTTACATTTATTTACCCCATCTCATAATTACTCCCAATACCAATACCAAAATTAATTAAACAAATTAGTCCATCATTTAAACACCCTTGGTCATTTCTTGGGAGAATCCAATAGTCATTTCTTGGGAGAGTGCATGAGTAAATCCACTTAAAATTGGGTCAACATTTATTAGTAGAAAATAATTATTGTGGAGAAAATCTAGAATCCAATTAATTGGTAAGCAAGGGTAAAATAGACAAAATGTATCCTTAAATTATCAAATGGACATGTATTTTGAAACAAAAATTTTCTTCAAATTGGACATGTATTTTGAAACGGAGGGAGTATATGTTTGGTTCAAAAGAGAGAAGGAGATGAGAGGGAAGAGATTTTAATTAGAAACTAGTTACAAACCTGTGCATACATACGAACTAAAATATTAGCATAGCATAGACTTTAATATTGATTTAAAGAAACAATTTATTTACAATGATGATTTGTTAGTAAGTTTGAAAGGAAATAATATTTGTAGCCTTCAATATCATTGTAGAATCAACACCACAAGTGATTAAATTACTTTCGATCTTATGTCTTTATCCACCATATGAAACACGCAATTAGAATCAAGTGAGTGCTTGAAGCAAAACCAAAACCTTAATTCATGAACAATCTATTTCTTTTACTTTTTCAAATAAAAAATGATGTAATCAATAAAAGTGCCTCTTACCAAGCACAAGTGGTGCATCCCCTCAAAAAAGCATAAGTGATGCATGGTAGAAACAACAGTTACAAAGTCAAGCTTAATACAACCTAAGCCAATAATTTTTTTTTTTTAAAGAACCTAAACCAATACTTAGCAACACAGATGTACTAATTTTTTTAAATGCATCGACCTACTATGATAAAATAATTTAAGTAATCTTCCTCCATAAAAACAGGGAGCTTTAGCGCAACAATTAAGTTGTTGTCAGTAGCGGTGCTCTTCATGGGCTAGCCCACCCAAAAAAAATTAAAAAAATTAACAATCCTAGGTCCATCTGTGAAATTTTAAACAATTTTGCGACGGTTTTAGTTTTCAGCAAATCCAAATCCTAGCAAAGTGGTGTAGTGGCCCACCGGAAAAAATAAAAATAAAAAAACTAAAAATCATAAGTCCATTGTAACGCCCATACTAAAGTGTCTAGAATATTTAGTCGGGTGTTAAACATAAGATACTGGATGCATTAAAATTACAGAAGAATTTCGTTCGAATAAATACAAACATGATTACAAGTTCGTACATCTGATAAATTTAACATATGTCAAATACATATATCTGATACATATTTGAATACATAAGAATTTATCGAAAACTTATGTGAAGCGTGTATGTGAAAGTAACTCATCCGTCTTCCTCTATTGCTCCTTGCCACGAACAACCTTCTTATCTGAAATAAATAAAGGGATTGGAGTGAGACATGATGTCTCAGTGAGTTCCACCTATCCTAGACTGTAGGCAATCTCGAGAAACCTATGATCGCCATTTGTCCGTACATGTACCTAATTTAGGGTTTACTGTTATGCACTGCATATCTTAGTGATCGGGGGAAATCTATGATCGCTAACTGTATACTATCATAAGTCTTGTCATAATAATATGCATATCCTCTAGTTGTGGATGTGCCGCCTACGCCCTTGAGGGTGTAGATTTGCAAGAAGAGGAAGCCTAGTAGCTGTGAGTTTCTGAGGATGGTTTTGGAGTCTACTCGCTTTGTTATTGCCTTGGGAGTCTTTAGAGTCGATACTGACACTTAGGATTTTGGGGATTTTATCTTTATCTTCAGACTTTGTTAGGATTCATTTGAAATCCCGCTTTGATGTTAAATATATTCATCAAGGTATATATTCTACTTCTCATTTGTGTCAAATATATTTGTATTAGATGTAATATTACACACATCTAATAATTTGATTGTTATATTATTTTTTTTTTGGTTACATAATTTGATTGTTATATGATTCTATGTAATGTTTTAAGATTGTGATGGGATGCAAGAAAAGAAGTAAAAAAATTGACGCATATTTGTGATGCTGTTTAAAAGCCTGGTGCCGTTAAAAATCATCATTTTTTGTTGTTTTCTATTTTCAATGTCAAATGCAAAATACAAAATACAAATTTTCAATGTCATGTGCCAATAAAGGCTTTGGGGCGGTACTGTTTTGATTTTTCTGGTGTAGCCTCTTTGGTTTGTTTGTTTCTTTGAGCTGTTTCCACTTTTCCTTGTGGGATGGCTTTTTTAATATATCTTTGGCTGTTCAAAAAAAAAAATGCAAAATACAAATTAAGTGAAATTCCTCATCTTTTTTCAATAATACTAGTGATATTCCATCTTTTTTAAGTTTTTTTTTGTTATTTTTTTGTTTTCAATGCCAAATATGCAAGTTAACCAGATGAATTTTATTGATAAGAAAAAATGATGAAGTTTGTTTTAAACAAAATTGAAAATATATTAAATACAAAATTCGGAGGCAAAAAACCTGATCAACGTAATGGTAATAGACAATCACCTAAAACGGGTAAACAAAAAAAAAACATAACTCAAAACAACATCCATTGTGGGCACAATCGAGCGATTCCACGAAAGGGAGCGAAATCGATTTTTACTTCTTCAATCAGTAATATATATATATATATATATATATATATATATATATATATATATATATATATATATATATATATATATATATATATATATATATATATATATATATGTCGCGGTGATTTTCGGAGATCAAGCTATTGATTAGCGTTGACTCACTAATTTTAATTCACGACTGAACTTAATTTTTTAAAAGAAAAGTGGAAAAAGTTCGAAATTACCATATTTTTAAAGATTAGGGTTCGGGGGTTAGTTACGTTTAGGGAAGGTGTTAGCACCCTAAACGTTCGTAGTACTCTACGATAACCTCTTGATTTTATTTATTTATTTTGGCTATAACTTGCTTATTTTTTTTTAAAAGAAAAGAATGAATTAGAATAGTGAGAAAAAATAAAAATGTTTTTTTATTGTATTTTTTATGATTTGGAAGGACAAGATCCTTTGCCTACATACCCGTGAGGGATCAAAACCTCGTAGTTCGGGGTAAAAATGACGGTTGATTTGTTTTGTGTTTTTTTATTGTTTTTTTTTAAAAAGTTTTAAATATAAAATAAAAGCCAAGTGGCAAAATGAGATTGATTTGTGTTTTTTAATTTTAAAAATTATTCAAGTATTATTAAAGTAGATTAATGGTTATTTAAAGAAAATAAAAGAAAAAAAGGGACACTTGATTGAAAATCAAGGTTTGTTTATGAAAAGATTTTAGTGATTTTGACTTATTTGCATATTTTTGTTTTTTTTTGTTTTTAATAAATTAAGACTAAAAAGCTAAACGCGAGGAAATTCCGTGGTGACGTTGGATCACCACGGAACCCTTTTGAAATTAAACTAACCTAATATTTTTTTGTATTTTTTTGTTTATAAAGCGAAATAAAATAAAAATAAAGGACATAAAGCAAAATAAATAGAGTGCGGGTGTCAGTGCATATTCTCATTTATATTTACATTAGACCTAAATACATTCTAATAGAATAAAAACGGAATAAAAAATAAAGATAAAATATGCTAAATATAAACAAGGAATAAAAATGCATGAAATAAAAGGAAAATAAAAATAAAAAAAAAATGCATGATGAGCTAAAAATAAAGGCATTAAAATAAAATGCATGAGAATAAAAAGACTAAAAAAAATGTCAGTAAAAAAATAAAAAGGAGAAAATAAAAGATAAAAATAAAGGGGACAGGGGGTGCAGTAGCAGAATGGGGGGTGTAAGAAAGAATCAGAAAAGAAGGAGGGGAAGAAGGATGAATGGGCCGCGAGAATGGGTCAAGAAGGCCTGGGTTTTGGTTGGTTTAAAAATCAAAAATCTGAAACACAACCCTTATTTCTTCCTTCTCCCTCTCTCTCATCCTCTCTTCTTCTCTCTTCCCCTCTCTAAACGCCTGGCCGAGAAAATGAATTCCGGCGCGGCGGCCGCCGGCGGCGCCACCGCGCCGGAGGAGAAAACTGCTTTTTTTTAAAACTTTTTTCGCTTTTTTTAAATCCTTTTCTTTCTTATTTCCAAAAACTAACTTGTTTTTTGAGGAAACCTTCACCCGGATCCTAGATCTAGGTTTGAAGTTTATGAAAATTACCTTGTTTTTTGGTTTCGGTTTTCGTGTGCTGTTTTGGTCTTTGACTGGGTTCGGATTTGAACTTGTGATTTGAGGGGTTTGGTTCGTTTGGTTCGGATGAGTCTTGGTTTTGATGAACTTGAATTGGGTTTAGGCCGAATTGATTTGTGTTGTGTTCGTGGAGTGCGTGTGTGGTTTCGTGGAGAGGGTAGGAGGGTTGCGGCTGTGTGTGCGTTTGGTAGTTGGTGGAGGGTCGTGAGTGGTTGTTGTTGTGATTGAGTGTGGTTGTAGTGATTTGGTTGTGGTGGTTTGAAGAGGGGGCCGCGCGTGGGATTGTTAGGGGAGGAAATGGCTTTTTTGAGTGGTGGCGTTTGTATGGTGGTTTTGGATTTTTGATGATTGATTCTGTGTCAGTTTTTTTCTTTGTTGCCGTGTTGGAATTTTTGGTTTTTTCTAGTTCTGATGATAATTGTATTGCGTGTGATTTCTGGATCAGTTTTCCTGTTCTTTTCTTCTGATAGAATTGGCCCCCTTTTTAATCCTGCACCTGGTTAATGCACTTGAAAACTATTGATGACCCATAATTCTGATCAGTCAACCAAGTTATGCAAGGCAAGAAATTATTGGCACTTAAATTAACAATCAAACAAAAATAATGGGTCAATGTCAACCCCCTTTAAAAAAAGAAAAAAAAAGGTAACATAATAAAATAAAAAAAAAATCCGAAAATAAAATAAAAAAAGAAAATAATAATGATAATAATAAAAGAAAATAAAAAAGAAAGTAAAATAAAATAAAAAACTATATATAAAAAAAAAAAGACTGTCGCCTTTGGAATCAAAAATGAGGTATTTTAAAATACTTCCCTGTCGAAATTTTGTCTGAAACGACGGACAAAATCCGAACTAAAAGGACAAGTGAAAAAGAAACTTAGGTCAAAAATTGGGGTATGACAATATATATATATATATATATATATATATATATAAACACACACACACTTTCTTTTCTCACCTCTTCTTTTGTTTTGTGTGTATCTTTGCAGAGTATAACGTTTGATAGGTTTTTTATTCAAGACGATGTGGATGCAACTGGAATTGTCACTAACATGGCGAGCATGAATTCCTATGTCAAACTCAAGTTTAGAAATACCGGAACATTTTTTGGAGTGCATGTTACATCAATTCCATTGCAGATCAGTATTGACAATCAGCATAGCCACTGGAAATGTAAGTTTAATAATCTATTTATATGTGTAACTCATATGTTTTTTCTTAAATTTAATCGATCAATATGCACTAGTAATATGCTAGGGCTAGATTTTTTTTTAACAAATATGTTAGGGCTAGATGTTATACTTACCATTTATTAAATCATAATCTTTTACGCTTCGTTCCTGAATAATTAAAATTAACTTTTTTTTTGCTATGAATTTATATTCATTTTTGTCTCTAATTTCGAAACTTATGAAAACGATGTTTTTAGTCACTGAAAATAATTCATATAAAAAGCAAATAAAAATGTTATGTAAGTGCATATCGGTTAATAACTTTGTGACATTGGTAGTGGTAGGGTTTGAACCCCCTATTGTTCATTTGTCCACATTTATAGCATGTGTCTAGCACTATATTATTTGACAAACAAAAAAAGCAAATAAAGAGTAAAAGTGAATGAAATTTATTAAGGAGCTAATATATATATATATATATATATATATATATATATATATATATATATATATATATATGGAGCATATCAAGTGAGAATGAATATTTTATGTGAGAATGATGAGAATGAATAAGAGCCATCAGATTAAAAATAGATGGAAGAGATTAAAAGCCTTCTTTTAGACAACACATGTTCCTTTCCATAGGCTAATATGTCTTTACCCCCCTGTAATTTGAGTGAATTCCAGTTTTTCCTCCTGTAAAAAAAAGTTTAGATTTCAACCTTGTAAAATTAAGATTCTCCAAAAAACACCTCTGGCCTCATCTGATACATGTCAGGGGCTGATGTGGCATGCCAGTGTGTAATTAATTTAATTTTTCATTTTTTTAAAGGATGCCACGTGTTAAATTTTTACACGTCATTAATGATTAAAATTAAAAAAACAGAAAATAATTTAAAGGCCAAATACCTCTTGTGGTCCTTTAAGTTTGACAAAAATACTAGATTAGTCCTTTAAGTTCTTAAGTTTCAAATATGTCCTTTAAGTTGTTAATTATCACACCGTTACCCTTTTAAGGACCTATTTGAAATTTAAAAACTTAAAAAATTTCAAATAGGTGCATTAAATTAACAACTTAAAGGACCTATTTGAAACTTAAAAATCTTAAAGGACTAATCCGGTATTTTTGTCAAACTTAAAGGACCAAAAATGGTATTTGGCCTAATTTAAATAAATAACCAAAAAACAGAAAAACATTAGAAAATCTGAGAAATTGTTCTTCCTATTTCTTCTTCCTCGCGACCTCTTTTTCTTCTTCCCCACCTGCGCAACCTCCTCTTGTTCTTCCCCATCTTCGCATCCTCCTATTCTTATCAATTTGTCTGGTTTTCCCTCGTGACATCCTCTTCTTCTTCTTTTTCTTCTTCTTCATTTTTGGATTTTTAGGGTTTAATATGGTGGGAAGCAAAACATCATCAGTTGGCAACTCAAATAGAAGAAAAGGACCCAAATGTAGGTGCAATCAGCATATGAAAATGTGGGTATCAAACACAGACGAAAATCCAAAGAGGAAATTTTGGAGATGCCGAAATTATTGGGAGGTATATTTTGATTTTGTTGTGTATTCTTCTTTCTCCACATTGAATTTGTTTTCATATTCTCCTCCTCTAAAATTGATGTAATGATGTTGTGTAGAATGAAGATCATTGCGATTTGTTCCTATGAGATGATGAACTAGATGAGCCAAGGGTAGTGCAAAAACTGGGTTCAAAAAACTCTGATTTTGGGAGCAGCAACATGGTGAATCTGCCTTCAAAGAATGTTGAATTTGGTTGCAACAACTGTGCAAATATATCTGAATATCTAAGGGTGTTTGGCAAGGAAATTGGAAAGGAAGTTGGAAAAGAATTTGGAAAGGAATTAGGCAAGCAATATGGGAAAGAAAGGGACTCAACCAAGCATCTAAAAGTAAAGAAAAAGTTGCAATATGAAAGAAGCAAAAGCTTTGGCCTAATTGTTACACTTCTGTTGTCATGGATCTTTTTTTTAGTTGTTTTGAAGTTTATGTAATGTGTTGAAGTTTATGTAATGTTTTGAAGTTTAGTCTATTATGACATGAACATCTATAAATGGTATGATGTAATGTTTGGTATTAATGAATGAACTATGTGTTTTGTTACATTATGAATTAACAAGTCTATAACTTTGATTTGGTAACATTTGTGCATATAGTCAATTCAAAATATAGCACATAAAGTGCATTAGTCATTAAAAAAGATAGCACATAAAGTGCATAAGTCATTAAAAAAGATAGCACATAATGTGCATAAGTCATTACAAAATATAGCACATAATGTGCATTAGTCATTACAAAAGATAGCAATTAAATTGCCTAATGTCATTACAAAAGATATCACATAAAGTGCTTAAAGTTACAACAAAACACTTAAAAAAGATAGCACTACTCCTCTGGAGGCACAACCATTGCAGGTAAAGTTCTCAAATATGGAAGCACTACTCCTTCCTTTGAACCCATTGCAACATCTTCTTGAGTTAGTACCCCTTCTTCAGACTCATCTAACATCAATGGTGCATCAGCAGTAGCACCAGGACCCTTAATTGTTTTTGTCTTCAGTTTCCTTAGTCTATCACTAGTTCTCTTCTTAACTCTTTGGATTGCATTCTTCAACTTAGCCCCATCTTGCTTCTTTGGCCCATTCATCATTCTTGGAGCATTGAACATTTTTGGCCCATTCAGCATCCTTGGCCCATTCATCATCCTTGGCCCATTAAGCATCCTTGACCCATTCCTTAAATTTTGCCCAGGTTCAGGAACAGGAACAGAAGCATGTTCAGGAACAGGAACAGAAACATGAACATTAGGCATTGCATTGTCATCAGGTATGGATGCAAACACTTCATCAGGTATGTCATCAAAAACATTCTCAGGCATTGCTTGCTTCTACAACATTATAAGAAATGTGTGCCTGTCCCCCACTTTAGAACAAAGTGCCAAAAACCCACAATTGCCCTTACAGACAACCCTTACCCTATAACTCTCATTTTTCACAAAGGTAATTTCATACCCATTAAGTATGGTCCACTCAATTATTGCATCCTTGAATTCTTTTAAAGAATTAAATTCCATGCCTAACTTAAATTCAAACTTCTTATTTAATTGCTCATTTCTAAACTTTTCATACTTAAGTCCTTTCTCATGGTCAGATTCATCTGGATCTGAGCTTTCTAACTCCTCACTTAAGTATTCATCATCTTCCTCCTCCATACAACCCTTACCCTTGCTAGCATTTCCATCAGTATTGCCTAGTAAATCCAGATTCTTTGAAGGTTTTTCTTCAGTTTCAACAGCATCAAACCCATCATCAAGTCATGTAGCTCTTTCATCCTCACTATCATCAAACTTTATATCATCACTGCTATACTCATTCTCACTACCCTAGCCCATATCAAAACACATAGGTTCTTTAACTTCCTCCTCACTATCACTGACATTGTGTTCTACATACACATGTCCATCAGTTTTCTCACTCAAAGCCATATAAGCAACGTCATCAGCAGTATCATCCCTATAAACTTTAAAAAATTCATTATGTTTCCCCTGAACTGTGGCCCAAACCCTGAAGCCATGTATATAACCAAACCCAGTTACAATTTAAATAATAGCAGCTATACCCCAAGTATCAATATCTATATTAGAGACAATTGTTTGAAGCCCACCTCTGTAGAACAAAACTTTATCCCTAACAAACTCCCCACCATGATGAAATATGCAGTTGAACAAAGTTTTTTTCTGTTAACCAAAATTGCACCAATCACAGCAAGACACATGTCAATATATACTCCACACACAGTCAGAAAAGCACATCAATTTAAAAACCCTAAATGACAAAATTCATGCAAAAATTTGTTTGTTTATGCCATCAACAGGACCACAACAACTACAAACAAATTGTATAATAAATAACATTCAAATAAAGAAGAAGAAGCTATTTACCTTCGAAGCGTTGCCACCTCCTTATCTGTTCTCGTTCGTTTTCGTCCCACAATCAACGATCCTCTTTCCTTCGTTTTCCTTTGTTTTCAGCGCTTCCTTGTTCTTCGCGTTCTTCGTCTTCTTCGCGTTCTTCGTCTTCTCCGATTTTGTTGCAACCTTCTTCTTCTTCGTGTTCTTCTGGGTTTTGATTCTAGGTTAGAGTTTCTTTGCTTTGTTCGATTATGGTTTTCAATGGATTCTGAGTTTCGAAAATCAATGGATTCTGGGTTTGATTTTGAATTGGAATTGATTCTGGGTTTAGAGAGAAATTGTTTTTCACTTTGTTAGGGTTCAAAATGAAACCCCCAAAATGAGCCTTTTCAATTTCTCAGATTATTTTAATTATTTTTGGTTTTTTTTAATTTTAATCATTAATGACGTGTAAAAATTTAACACGTGGCATCCTTTAAAAAAAATGAAAAATTAAATTAATTACACAGTGGCATGACACATCAGCCCTTGGCATGTGTCAGATGGGGCCAGGGGTGTTTTTTTGGAGAATCTTAATTTTACAAGGTTGGAATCTAAACTTTTTTTTTACAGGGGGTAAATTGGAATTCGCTCAAATTACAGGGGGGTAATGCCATATTAACCCATATATATATTGATTGAGCTAATATATTATAATGTTCATTTTTTAAAAACAAATAATTTGGCATTAGCCGTCTTTTTTATAAAAAAATAAAAAATAATAATGGGAGTACGACTATGAAGCCCGGATACATGGTATAAGTGTGGGTATGATACGGGTACGCGGATATGCAAGTTTTTTAAAATTTAGGATACGATACTGCTAAGATATGTCATCAAAATTTTTATACTAACACTTAAGGGGTGTTTGTTTCAAGTTTACAAATGACATTCTTGGAAATACATGACTAGGGAATGATTATGCCCATGTTTGTTATAAGGTTGAGAAAAAGTATTTCTGGGTATAAAGGTTCTTGAGAATGAAATAACTTCCCTTATTCTCATAAATTTATTCCCACATGAGAAGGTGGGAATGTGCATTCCCATGAAATCCTACATAGATTTTTTTTAAAAAAAGAAATTGTAACTTCCAATTTTCCCAGGAATGTCAACTTATTTGCCAAACTTTTTTTCAAAAAATACCCAGGAATCAAATTTTCATATTTTTATTTTCGGGTAAGTTATTCCTGGGTATAATTTGTGTGTCACTGAAACAAACGCCCCCTTATATGCATGTAAAATACTTGAAGAAAATATACATTGATTACTCTTTAATATTATATTATTATAAAAATTACAATATTTTAATAATAATACATGTGATCAAAATAAAAAAATTTAAGTTTTTTAATAAATCATATTTTACTTTTATTCATATGTTAGAATATCAACAAAAGCATCATTAAAAGAAATCAACACAATTTTTGTTAATTGAATCTCCTATCTCGTTACCTTCATCCACAAGAAGTATAATTGTAAGTGGTTCATCGAGAAACAATTCTATTGATGCATATATAAAATTGAATCATATACATCTCTACTGAATTTTCACAACATTGTCTCACTTTTTAACCCTTCATCTTTTGTAGGATACGTATCTGTAAAGTATCTTATAATTTTGTGTATTTGTTGAGTATCCTATAAGTGTTCGATAAAATATTTTTAAAAAAATTAAAATAATTAATTTTGATACTTCGTGGATACGTATCCGCGAGTATCCATACAATATCGGTATTCGATACGTATCCGATAGGGGTATGTCTCCGTGTATGGAACACTTAAGCTTCATAGGAGTAAGATTATAATGTGATTAATTTTTTTTTTTGACAAGGGTTATAATGTGATTATCAATGCATAAATATATGTGCGTACATTTATATTTTTGCAGATACATGGTTTTTATCAATCGAAAGAAAGTGAGAGAGTGATTGATGTGATGGTGAATGGAAGTCAAATTCCACTCCATAGAGCGGAAACAAGACTGAAGACCCTGAACAACAAAAATGGTGCACCGAGTGAACCGATATCCTTGACATTGAACGTGATAGTGAAGGCAAAGGCTTATGTTTTGGGGATGTTGGTGAGACAAAAGTTCAACAAAAAGATAGAGTGAGCTATAGTTATGGATCCAAAGAATATGTGTGTGCCCATTCCACTCAAGTATAACTGCAATTTTTTCCTTTTGTAATTTTCCGAACGAATTTAGATGGTATTATAACTTTTATATTCACATAATTATCTTAAATTTCAAAACTATGACTTTGATGTAGGTCAAGTTGTATGTTCTATAAACTTCAACATCGTTTCATTGAAACGTGTATGTCTAACCAAATTGTTGTGGTCTAAGATATAAATGATTTGGGTTTATAAGCAAGTTGTTAGTAGTTCTCGCTACATGTGTATGCAAATTTACATTTTGAGAGAAATAACTTAGATGTGATTCATATCCTCAATTAACTTTTAAACTGTATTCTTTTGAACTTTTGAAAGTTGGTGAAGTAGTCTGATGACTATAATTTTACCCTAAGGTAAATAGGTGGAGAATCCGAAGTTTTGAACCCTGACTCATGTCTAATGCATTGTCTCTGCTAATTGAGCTATGCTCACGAGGACATGTTTTTGATGTTCTATTTCAGATTATGGGATGTCTCGTTGTTATAACCTAGTTGTTTAGCTCTTGGGATATTTTGTTGCATCTCGGTTCGAACCGGGGTCACCATGTTCCTCATCCTCGTGGGTGTTTTTATTTGAGTTTGAATATTTGGCAGGGAGAACTCACCTTATGTGTCCCACATGTGTTTAAACAGAGATTAGTCACTACGGCGTTGAAAACGTTGTACCAAAATCATAGTAACCCAAACAAAAAAAAATAACAAATCAATAGGATCTAAATATAATTCAAAAAATTGACTACTTAAAAGTGATCGCTTAATATATATATATATATATATATATATATATATATATATATATATATTAAAAGCTCGTTTCCTTTAGGTAGAAACCAAAATGAAAACTAATCATATTCAGAGTCTGAAAGTTGCATCTAGTAAGCACCAAATGGTAAGCACCAAATGGTTATGAATCTGTCATGGAAGAGGGTACATTTTTACCGACCCGACACGGTCATTCGGTCAGAGGGAGGGTGACTCTAGCTAGAGGGAAAATGTAAGTAAAATTATTCCTCAATATAAAATATGCAAGACAAGACAATCATATTGAAACAAAAAATTCCAAAGACATGGCTTTTGTACTAGATACTTCAATCCCAATGGTTTGGCATGGACTTCACGATTAGACACTTTGCTCCATATGTTTGCCTTGGTTTGTCTTGAACCAATGCTTCAGAACAGGAACCTTGGTCATTGCTTCGTCGTTGAACCGGGGGAACTTGCTCTACTAGAGGAACATTTGTGTGACTCTAATTTCTTGGACCTTGTTGCTCCTTGATGCCATTCTTTGGCTTCAAAGTCAAGTTAGTGGTTCTGATACATCAAGTTTTGAACGCAAATGAAAGCATTTTGGTACTCAAGAGCATTTAAGAAGACATCTGAAGACTAAGAAGATGATTTGAAGAAATGTCAACAAAAAGTCAAAGCTCTGATCAGAAGTTGCATCAATTCTTGAAGACTTTAATGAGATCTAGTTATGATGAGAACATGTTCTGATGGACACATCAACAATCAACACTCTGAAGATATTCTGACCAGCTTTGTCTTCTTTTGAAGAATTGTTGCTTTAAAGTTCAGATCGTATTGTTTGTCTTCTTCTGACTACGTGTAGAAACAAACAAAGAACTTCACTGACAAAGAGAATGTAACAGATCATTCTCAAAGAAGCAAAGGATCTCTCTAGTACTATTCAACAACATTATCCATTAGAGGCAAAGTTTTCAAAACTGATCAAAGCTTCTCAAGGATGTTTTTAATGCGCTGACCCTCTTCAAACAACCACTCTCTCATTATCTCCTATATAAGGACCTAAGCAATTTGAAGAACTTTAGTGACTACACATTTTTTACAAGTGTCAAAACTTTGTCAAATTAAAAAAACACACAAACACTTACAAAATTCTTACAAACTTTATACCTTAGAATTTCTTAGTGTTAGAAGGTACTTGAACTTTAAGTTTAGTTTACCACTCACTGAGTTTAAAGTGTAAACAGAACCAAACTTATTTGATAAATTCTGATTGTAGAAGTCCTCTTTTGTGAGGAAAGGAAATATTAGACTTGTGTGTCTGAGTGTTTGTAATCTTGTGTGATTATAATGAAAAATCCCTAGAAAATGTGAGGGGACTAGAGTAACCTCGGATTTTGGGGTAAACTGGGATAATTTGGTTGTGTTGTCTCTCTTCTCACTCTCTCTGGTTATCCTACTTCCTCTGTTTTGTTTAAACACTTAAAAAGATTTTTAGAAAAAACCAACAATATTCAACTTTTTTTTTTTGTATTTTTCTCACCTTAAAAAATGACAAGTAATAAAGAACAGACAGAGTAATTGTCAAAAACCAACTAAAACATAATATAAAGTTATTGATTTCCCTTTTGTTTTAAGTGTTTAATTAGAGGAATTTGGTGTTTATTAGTACTATATTGAAAAACTATCAATAATAAGTGATATGTGTATGAGAGCAACAAAAGCATCCAAATGATGATAGCTTCAAGGTGGTTGCTCTATGTATCTCTATCAACGCTATGTGAGGTTTGAAATTTTTCTTGATGGTGAGTTTCAACGTGGATCCAACGTATTTGTAGATCTAAAACGAAATTTAAATAGAGGACTTTTAAGTGTGTTGAGGAAGAATAACACAAAAAATAAGAATTCTTTTTTTAAAGTTTGAAAGTAATTATATTTGATGCGTGTTGGTCATTAAATGTGGATATCTCATCACTCAGAATGCAAACTTTAGTTCGTCACGTTGTGAGAGTCTAGCCCCTTTCACTAGAGTCAACCCATTAGCGCAAGAACTTAAAAAAAAAAGAATAATTTAATGACTAGTATATGTTGAAAATAATATTTAATATAGACATTATTTACTAATTGTTAGATCTTAAAATATCAAAATAATATTGAATTCTAAAACAAATATAAATTACTTTTTACTTTTGTGAAAAGTAATTCACAAAAGTTACTTATTGATATATTTTCGACAAATAACATCAAATTAAATTGATAGTAATACGAAGGAATAAAAAATTACTTGTTAAAACATATAGAAATTTGCTCTTCTGATTTCAAAAGTTGCTCTTTAACACCATAAAATTACTCATTTATCTTCAACGACAGTTAACTACTTGCCTATGATGGTTAACTGTCGTGGTAAATTATTCTATAATTTCCCAACGGCACTTTCTGTTGATGCAAATTTTATATATTTGCATGATTTCACTTGTCTGCCGTATGGGACAGCAATTATTTCGCTTGTTCCATCCTGTTGATTCTTTTTCAAAAAATAATGCAATATAGTATAAAGAACAAAAAGAAAATTAATAGTCTCACATGCAAATTAGCTTAGGTGTCGAAATTTATAGTAATTCACTCAGGCACGGATCTAGCATGGGCCATGGGGCAGTGGGGTCAGCTGCCCCCACTTGTTCATTTTTATTTGTAACCAAACTTAGTTATATTACATTGTAAATCCATTTATATTGTATAATTGTTCTCACAAAATCTATCCATAACACTACACACAAACTAGTATTAGATTAACATTTACATATTGTTGAGATTTACTTTTTTTTCTTTGCAATTTTATTACATTTTAACCCTTGTGTATGTATTAGAATTAAATAATGAATTAGTGTTATATTTTTTTAATATGTTAGAAATAGAATAATAATTTTAAAAATCAACACTTGATATCAATTATAAACTATATTTATATAAATTTTTATTACTTACATGTTTATATATTTTAACGTGAATTTTTAACATTGACCCCACTTATTAAAATCTATGAATCCGTCCCTAATTGCTATACTTGGCAAAACGTGGGTTCAGTAAGTAAGATGCAGATGTGAATAAATACAACTAACATTGGCCGGACACGTTAAACATGTAGAGGATGGGCAATTCAAGTATCAACGCCAATTAAGTGGTATTGAAAAATTAAAGAAAAATTACCGTTGACGACGAACGACAGTTAATTATTGTTGGAGACATTTAGGTATTTTTGCGGTGTTAAAAATCAATTTTTAAAGTTCGAAGAGCAATTTTCTAGAATATATACAAAGCTAAAAAGATTTGAGATCTAATACAAGACTTAAAAACTTTAGAGGCCTAAAGCCCTTATTGTGACAGCCTCTAGGGACGACCCTGGTGAGTTTTGTGATTCAACACACTTAAACTATTTATATTGTAAAAGAAATGGAACATAATGACCAAGAGAAGGAAAGAAAATAATAGTTTTAATTAGAAGAAGCAATGGAAAAAAAGTATTCTTAATATTACATAAATATTATTTTTGAAAATGTGACAAAAGTTATTATAAATAATAAATTTTTTTTGACAAAACTAAATGATATTCATTCATTGAAATTGATAGAGTACACCGATACAATACAAATTCATAGTCGCTAAAAACAAAAAAAATGATAGTCCATATTTAGATCTACAAATAAAATAATGGATAGCTTCTTTATAAATAATTAAAATTACTTACATGCCCCAAATCACAAACGACCACCTATATGATAGTCCATATTTAGATCTACAAATAAAATAACAAAAGGCAACCCAACAAAAAAAGGCAAATATGTAAGATGATATTGAATTGAATTTCTCAAAATCTAAAAATTAAACCCATGTTTAACCAATTTCTCTTCAATGATAGTGTTTAACTGCTCAATCATTTCAGTTGTGAGAAGCTTTTTCCCATCTCCAACATGGCCACGACGAAAAAAAGCTTTGTTTTCAACACCAAATGACACTTTTCCAGTCTTATTAACCTCCAAGTTGCTTAGCTTCTCAAAACTGCACAAATTTAATATATCATCAACAACCCCTTTAGATTCTTCTTCTTTGGTGAATGGACACTCCAAAAATTCAGCAAGTTTTTTCAAATGAAAATCAGGCTTCATTTTCATTTCTTCAAATCTCAAAATCATAACCTTGTTTGATCTTTCCAAGCTTTCCTTCCAATAACCTAATACATGCTCCCAAAAGGGTCCAAACAAAGTCACCCCTCTAGTAAAGTTATCAAAAGACTCTTCTAATGGAAGTGTTCCACAACTTTGTGGTCTTACCTTGTTTGAGAAATGCCATAGTGAGGCAAAAGTGTCTTTAGGATCTCTACAAAGATAGACCATCTTACAACTTGACTCCTTTACAGATTTTGGCAACAAAACATATGGAATGTGTGTTGAAAAGAGTCTTGGAGGGGATAATGAATTGAGGTCAGGAATATAATCTTTATCATAGTAAAGGTCAACCTCCAAGAAGGGAACAAGAACATGAGGGTTGGTAGTGAGCAAAGGATGATGAATATTTTGATATTTGTTGCGGTTTATCAAAGCAAAAGTCAATGCTTTGAGCCAAGTGGTACCTGATTTGGGAGTGGTAACTAAAAGGATATCTGTATTAAGGGCTTGAAAGTGCTTTTGACATGATAAAACACCTTGGAGAATCCTTGTGCCAATCCAAAATCCTTGATATTGATGAAAGTAGGTACTGATCCATCCTTTTTCTAATGGCAAGGTTTGTATCAACTCCTTGCATTCTTTGCCTAAGTCATCTTCTCGCAAGTATTTTGGAACAAGAGAGTTTTCATCACCTAATTTTGCCATGTAGTAGGTGGGTGAGTACTAAAGGCTTCAAGAAGATTCCCAATATATATATATATATATATATATATGAGGAGAGATATATTGACTTCAAAAGTAAATTTAAATAGTTACTCCACATATCCACCCTTCATTTCAACTTAATCTAATGAACTAAATTTTAGTCTTATTAATAATCATGTGACCTCATTTTCATTAACTATTTTACAATATTTATAGTTTCTTTCTTTCTTCTTTTGCAATAATTTACGATTTCCTTTTATTACTCAATATTCATGGTTTGAATATTCTATGTGCAGATTTTGTTTTTGTTGCAAATTTGGTGAAACCATAGAATATTATTATAGAATAAATTAATTTAGTTTTTTTCTCGAAGGGACGATGAATCAAAAGATGATGCTATCATATGATTTCATAAGCTTCCACAGAGCTCTTTTGACAATCGCAAATATGACAAATATGCAAATATCATTCTGGATCTCAAAAAATAAAAAAATTAACTCAGTTCTAAACGTTTACCTTTTCTTGACAATTGTGATTGTTTTTACTAATAATTAATTGTGTTTATCAACATAAATATTAATTGAGTGAAGAAAAGGAAACAATAGATATGGTGAAAATGGTCAAGAATGATGAGGTCACATGATAATTGATGAGACTAAAATCTAGTCCATTAGATCAAAATGATATGAATGGTGGAGATGTGGAGTAACTCTTTAGATTGACTCTTGGAGTCAATATATATATATATATATATATATATATATATATATATATATATATATATATATAAACTTATGCAAGCATTATATTTATATGGTACTTCTAAAAAGTTCTCATTACACTAAACTTAAGTGATTTTTTGTCAACCATTTTGATTTAGTAATAATAAAGAATGTAACATCTTCTACTTTGGTACCTAACTATAGAACCGATTTTGCTCACTTGAGCAACATTTGGTTTATCACATGGTAAATTTTGTTGGATAGATAATTAATAATAATTCAATTCACGATTAAAATCGTGGTTAATTCAACTAAATAAAATTAGAGATCAAACCCTCGGCTTTCTTATCTCTTCACTACTTTACTTATCTACCTTAGCCACCAAACAAACTAATTATTTTCATATATTTATGCAATCAAAAACTAATATTATGCTAAACACATAAGCTAATTATCTTTCGAATAATATGAATTTTGACTAATTTAATAATGTTACCAACTTTTTTTAATTCTTGTGATTTAGTATATTGAGCCTTTTTTTTAAAAAATAGTATATTCGGCCTATATTTAACTTTTTTGAATTCTTGTGATTTAGTATATTGAGCCTTTTTTTTTTTAAAAAAAAAAATTAGTATGTTCAGCCTATATTTAGAGATGTGTAGTATAATATAAAAAAAAACGATTTTTGCACAAATCATTTATACTGTGTGACAAACTTACTTATAAGCCACCACCGAAAAAAATATAGGGTCACGTTAAGAAAGTTAAAAATAGAAATTTTTTATTAAAAATAACAACTTTTTGACTTTTATAAAGTGAAACATTCCACTTTTCATCATTTTTCAATGCAAAATTTCTATATTAGTCTCCTTAACTAGCGCCCTAACATTTCCCAAAAATATATCACCACCAAAAGATCTTACTTATAAGAGAATCATTTCTCAAAAATAAAGAATCATTTCTCTTTTTGCACAAATCACTTAATTAAAAGATAATCATTTCTCTTTTCGCATTGATTTAAAAAAAAAAAAAGACAATCATGTGTGGAAAAACACACCATGCTGAGTAAACTTTCAAAAGCTTAAATAATTACCGAGTGCCTGAGAGAGTATGTGTTGATTTGGCGCCGTATTATCGGTTATTTGGAAGGAACGGAATTGGCGAATTTTCAATAATAAGAGGAAGGATATTGATGAGGTTGTTGAAGAAATTAAACTTATCTCGTGGCATTGGTCTTTGAGTAGATTGAAGATTTCATCTTGTCTTTTCTATAAGTGGTGTTGGAATTCGAGAGAGTGCCTAAGGAGGTAGTGGTTTCCGGTTTTTTTGGCGTCTGATTGGAGCAGTTTGCTGGTCGAACAGCGGCCACGGCTTGCCGTTGTTGGTGTTTTCCGTGTTGGTTGACAGTGGCTCAGCTGTATGGTGTTTAGGAGCAGCAACTGGGTTTTTTTCCGTTTGTTTTTGGCGGGACAGCAGCTGTGTGCTGTTGCAGCAGCCTCTGTTTTGGGTTGTTTGTTGTATTGTTTGACTTCCCATTTAACGCGCCTTGTGTCGGGTCTGTTTTAATAAAATATGCTAACTAAAAAAAATACTGTGTCTTCATAATCATTTCTCTTTTTGTACGTATCTGAAATTGGTTTTGAAGTTGTTTATAGTTTGTTATTTGTCTCATATTTCTTATGTTTTTGGGTTGTTGAGTGTATAAATATGTTGACTACCTTCATCTTTTGAACTAACTTTTGGAATAAGATTCAAGCTTATTTAACATGGTATCAGAGTCAGATTAATGATTGCAATGTTGAAATTGGCCCAGACCCACGATAGGCATGAGGGTTGGTGTTGAGCACATAAATATGTTTGATTACCCTCATTCTTTAAACTATCTTTTGAGATGGGATGTAAACTTATTTAACGTCATTTTCCTAGGTTGTTGAGCATATGTACCCTCATTCTTTAAGCTACATTTTGAGATGAGATCTAAACTTGTTTGTTTAACATCATTTATAATTTGTGTATTCGCTTTAGTAAAAACAAATAATTGTACTGAAACCAAATAATTATAGTAAAAACAAATAATTAAAAACAAACAATTGTACTAAAAAGTAAAAACAAATAATTGTACTGGAAAACTTATTTGTAAGCACATGCTGATCTTGATGCAAAATACACTTTCATATCCTGGCATATTTTTTTATTCTAAGTCTCTTTCTTTTAATTATCCCCTCTTCCCAATATACTTTAATATCTTGTTAACGCTTTCATTGTTGACAATTTCGTATAGATTAAATATGTAATTAATTGCGTATAAGAAAGATAAATTATGAGTTATTTTAAAAATATATATTTTATTTATGGTATGAGAAATATAAACTGTTATGGACCGGTTAGAAGGTCTATCCAGCGCTGACACGTGGACCAAATGTCCATCGAACTAAGGCGCATCGCCTGAAGGAATACGCCAACATTAGTGCACCTTACCCTACTGGAGCATGCCCACTGTGGATCAGACACCATAGACGTATCCTCTAACTGCCTCCTGATCATGCCCCACATCTCACAGAAGCGGCTATTCTCATACACGCCTATATAAGGGTGACTTAGCTTCACCCCAAAGATATGATTCACTTTTCCCACACTATTTACACACTCCCTTCTCATTTCCTATACTGACTTGAGCGTTGGAGTGCTAATGTGCCTGCAGGCACATTTCGTTCCACCGCGAAGACTCATCGCCACGTACCGGAGCATTTTCCGCCACTGTTGCCTCCATCAGTTCCTCACCGGACAGATCATTTGGCGCTAGATGGAGGGGATCGATCGCTAACCGCCACGGTTTAAAATCCTCCACCGTAACCGTTTTCTGTTACGTGCTCCTCCGCTGTAACCGATTTCAGTTACACGTTCCTCCACCACAACGGTTGACAGTTACTGCTCCATCTCCTGAAGAAATGGCCAGAAATCGTAGGAGAACCGTCGCGAGTCGTGTAACGTCCAATTTTAAAGTCTTAATTATGGAACATTAGTGCAAAATATCAAGAATGATTTTCTGGAAAAAAAAAACGAAAAATTAATTATAAATCCTTTGATAAACAAACTTCGTAAAATTCATAATTAACTATTATACATCCGAAAAAATCATAAACGATTAAAGTACTCAAAACTGGGCATTTAATAACTACTACCAAAATCGAGTACTATGTAGGCATTTTTTCTACTAATTCCCAAACTATCAACCTAATCTAATGAAGTTATACTTCTAGAATGGCGAACTCCTCAGCTTCGATGTCATCGGCGGTCTTCGTCTTAACTCTAAATCTGAAAACAACACTCTAATGAGATACGAAATCCCAATGAATAATAAACACAAGTTTAAAAACTAGTATTGTTTTCAGCAGACATGGTAACCAGAAAAATCTACCAAGGTATCCGCTTTCTTTCTAAAAATGGTCTTTAAAAATATTCATAATTAATATAAATAAATCAATCAAAATCTCATTGTTATATGGAGCATTAGCTCATCCAATATGGGGTACAAGACCCATCTATATGGAGCACATAGCTCATCTGGGTAAGTAACTATAGGGTACAAGACCCATCCATATGGAGCACATAGCTCATTCGAGCAAGTAACTATGGGGTACAAGACCCATCTATATGGAGCACATAGCTCATCTGGGCAAGTAACTATGGGGTACAAGCCCCATCCATATGGAGCACAAAGCTCATGTGGAGTACAAGACTCATCTATATGGAACACGTAGCTCATCTGGGTAAGTAATTGTGGAGTACAAGACTCATCTATATGGAGCACATAGCTCATCCAGATAAGTAACTATGGTGTCCAAGACACATCCATATGAAACATAAAGCTCATCTCAAACACATTTTAAAAGTAATTCCATTATAACTATCATATCTATGAAATCTCTTTAAAAATAGGATATCTTCTTTTGGACTAAAACAGTAGCAACTCTTCAATGAAGATGTATATATTACTCCAACCAAAATATAAACGATCATTAAGAGAACATATACATAAATAATATACAAGCAATCAATCAAGGTCACTAAGTCAAAATACTAAATAAACAACTTCACGGTTTGTATCGACTTTGGTAAGTAAATTATACCACTTGTAAATTATCCCCATTTTAATGGAGTCAGCCACTTGAAGAACATGTATGTATGCATAGCAATGACTCGGCATCTCAAAACAACTCAAAATAATATAAAGTAGCTAAAAAAACATATATACATATTAATTTACAGCCCATCATACGAATAAAGTAAATCGATATCTCCTAAAACCAAACAATTGAGTTTCATAAAATTCCCCAAATTTGATAAGGTTAGATTTTCATCAAACAAATCATACAAATAAATTATAATTCTTTCCAAAATCAATATACCATGGAAGGGTTAAAGGGTGTGATTACTCACCTCTTGAATCAAGACTAGATTAACAAACACTCTTCAATTATTCTTTCTCTACTGCCATAATATATTTTCCCCGTTTCTCCTATAATCTTCAACGTGTGGACTTCTCTTTTTCAGGTAATATTATCATGCCTTTGGTTTTATTTTACTAGTGATTTATATAAATTTCAATTGATCCGATGTGCATAAAAATTGGTAACAAACTGTCCTTTGTTTTAAATTTTAAATTAATAGTATAATAACAACTATAGTTATCCAATATCCATCCCTATTAAATAGCTGATTCGGTTTCCCATTTAAACGATATGATTCAAATTGAATTTCAAAAGATCATTTCCTATAGTCTAGCTTCCCCATTTATTTTATTTATAGAACTAATTCTTAAAAAGATAGCTATGAAATAATAAATGTAAACTTAAATTATCATACCTTGTGTTATGTTAATTAGGATCATCAATCTAATTAAGTTTATACTATTAAATTACTATCTTAATTTTTCAAAGTTTAATAATTTCTACTCATTGGTTTTGGGATGTTACAAGTCGCTCCTCCGCCATGCAGGAATCATGTCTTGTGATCCAAACCCTCCAAGATCAAGCGATTACAGTTCTTGAACCGGTGAATCAAGAAGAAAACGCGAACGATGCTATCCTCGACTCGTCCTTCCGCAGCAATGGAAGCGACGCTACTTCCTTCTCCGCCTCCTTCGCGCACGGAGGACATTCCTCTTCCTCCGCTGCCAGAGACCTACGAATTCTCGACGAATATGGCGAATCTACTCCAACAACAGAACAAAAAGGCTTAAACGCATTGAAGAGAATCAAGAGAAGATTCCGTTGGAAATTGCTACCCAAATCGAAGTAGCGCAGTGGAATCAACGCCACGAAACACCGGTTGATGTGGATGATGCTGTTTCCGTTCCTGCAAACCGCCACAGAGGCGGTGGAAAACCTCCAGACGATTCTGACAGAGGAAGCAGCAGGCACTCTCATCGCCGTCCTCGTCGCGGGAAGCCTTCAGGTCACCACGGAGGGAAAGACTCTCCTCCACACCAAAGCCACCGGAAGAAGAATGGTTATTCTCGAAAACGCCACCGCAGGAGCCATCGGAAGGGTCCATTCACCAGAAAGATAGTAGAGTATCCCATCCCTCGCGTTTTTGCAAAGTCGACCAAGCTAGAAACTTACGACCGTACTACGGACCCTAACGAACACGTAGAACACATAGACACCATTCTCGATTACCACCAGGCTCAAGGAGCGCTAAAATGCAAACTGTTCATCCTGACGCTGAAGGGCGCCGCCTTGACATGGTTCAAGGGATTAGAGGACAATTCCATCAATTCATGGGGAGAACTGTGTGAAGAGTTTGCTTCTCACTTCACTGCGAGGCGGAAGCAACCTAAAACCATGGTCGTGCTAAACACTGTTGTCCAAGAAAAGAAAGAAACCCTGAGGGAGTATGTTGAGAGGTTCACTCGTGAAGGCGTAGAGGTTCATGGCGCGCAATACAATTTGAAATGCTTTATCTACGAAAACAACATATGCGATGATTGTAAGTTCAAAGAAGAATTGGGCCTTAGGGCGGCAACGGACATAAGTGACCTATTGACCCAAGTTCAACAATACATCAACTACGAAGAGAAGAGACTAACTGAAGAGGCACTTAGAAACAAGCAGTTTGGAAAGGGGATTAAAGACAAACGACAAGGCGACAATGAGAAAGTGAAGAGTCAGCGCGCCCGTTTCTCCGACTATACTCCCCTGAATTCATCAGGAGAAACTATTCTCCATGAGTGTCTAAACACAGTGTTCAAAAAGGCGGGCATTAAGCCGTCGTAGCCACTGAAAGAGTCCATGAAGACAGACAAGTCAAAGTATTGTCGTTTCCACCGGTGCCACGGTCACGATACCAACGACTGTCGTCAACTCTGGGATGCAATTGAAGATTTGATCCGCAAAGGGAAGCTGAGCCGTTTCACTACAGGCACCCGTCAGAAATAGGACAAACGACGAATGGACTCATCGCGCAGGGCTTCGCACCATAGGGAATCTCCACAGAGGAGGCGCTCCCCGGAGCACGAGGAGTCGCCCCCTAGGAAGGTTCTGAGCGTCGTTAAAGGATGAGCGGCAAGCCGAGGTAGTTACGGTGAAGTTAAAAGGAAAGAAAAGCGAGTTTTTCTTGGTGCCATCGTGGGAGGATTCACCGCCCTTAGGAACGACTCAAATGGGATGGCTAAGAGGAAAGTGGCTGAGCTAAGTGTGTTACACGTTGCAACGCCAGCCTCGAAAGCCACAAAGACAAGACCTATCCTGGGATTCACCGATGACGAGAAGATCAACGGAGGTTCCAACGAAGATCTTCCACTCGTCATCATCACTGGCATTTGCTATCACAAAGTCTCCAGGTGTTTGATAGATGAAGGCAGCTCCGTGGACATCTTATACCAAGGCGCTTTTGAGAAGCTGAGCCTGAGGAAAGAAGATTTGAAATCTTACGACGGTGCCGAGATTCACGGCTTCAATGGAACAAGCAAACGTCCATGGGGATATCTTAATTTGAACGTGACTTTCAGCAAAGGAACAGGCGAGCGAACGGTGGAGACATCTTTCCTGGTAGTTCCTGTCATATCTATCTACAACTACATATTGGGGCGCCCAACCATAGCCGCGCTAGATGCCGTCACTTCAACGGTCCATTTGAAGATGAAGTACCACGACAAGAAAGGAGACGTAATTACCATCCACGTAGATTTGGACAGTGCTAAGAGATGCCATAGAACCTGGGAGAAGCTACATGCTCACGAGTCCGCCTCCATCTTGAGAGGATATGTGGGGCATATTGGCACTTCGAAGCAGCAAATTTTTTATTGTAACGAGGAAGATCTAGACGCACGCCAAGAGGAGAGACACCTGAGGGGCGAAAAAGGCTAGGAAATGCCATTCCCGTCGGAGGCGAAACTCCCATTCGAAAGACCTACACCTGACAGGGATTTCAAGTCTATCCAGTTGAATGCCAATCTCGAAGGGAAGGTAAAAATTGGAGCGAACCTACCACCACCGATCGAGGAAGAGCTCATAAAATGCCTCCGAGCCAACGCAGATCTCTTCCCTTGCTCCCCAGAAGAAATGTCAGGAATAGACCCTAGCGTCGCCTGTCACAAGCTTAATGTAAATCCAGAGGCGAAGTTCGTAAGCCAGAAGAGATGCCACCAGTCCCAAGAAAAAGCTCAGGCCACCAAGGAGATTGTTGATGGCCTCCTCCAAGCCAAGTTTATTTCGGAGATCAATTACACTTATTGGTTATCTGATGTGGTCCTCGTGAAGAAAACAAGCGGGAAGTGGCGGATGTGTGTTGACTACACAGATTTGAACAAAGCCTGCCCGATAGACGCTTATCCCCTTCCCAACATTGACAAGTTGGTAGACAACTCGTCTGGATACAAGTTACTATCTTTCATGGACGCCTATTCTGGCTACAATCAGATTCCCATAGACAAAGATGATAGGAAGAAGATGGCGTTCATGACTAAAGGCGCCAACTACATGTACAATGTCATGCCCTTTGGTTTGAGGAATGCAGGCGGCACTTACCAGAGAATGATGAACAAGGTTTTCCGCAAAGAAATAGGGGGCTTGCTAGAGGTTACATGGATGATATGATTTTGAAATCGGCTGACGAACATCAACACAAAGGCCACCTGGAGGCAGTGTTGGCTCGCGTGCGCTAGTACAACATATGTCTGAACCCCGAGAAATGCACTTTCAAAGTCAAAGCAGGGAAGTTCTTGGGTTTTTACCTTACTGAGAGGGGAATCGAGGCAAACCCTAACAAATGCAGGGATATCCTGGAGATGGAGGCTCTTTCAAGCAAGGAACACATCATGAAATTGAACAGGATGCTGACAGCCTTGAGCAGGTTTATTTCCAAATCTGCTCAGCACACCTTACCTTTTTCAGACTTCTGAGAAAAGAGGCAAATTTTGAATAGACTCCCGAATGCGAAGATACATTTAACAAGTTGAAAGACATCCTTGTTGGAACAAAATGTATGAACAACTCTCTTTTGGGTTTTGATGATAACAAAGTGTTAAAAAGAAAATTGGAATTGTTAATGCTTGATTATAAGTGTGCAGAACCATGTACTTAAAGTTTGGTATCTAACATTGGTTATGAAAGAACAAGTTAAGAGCAAGAAGGAAAGCATAGAAGCTTGTGTTGCAAGGCTGAAGAAAATCAGCATCTGAAGAAGAGCTTCTGAAGACAGCGTCTGAAGAAGAGCTTTTGAAGGGAGTGTCTGAAGGATGCGTCTGAAGAGTGCGTCTGAAGGGTGCGTCTGAAGACCAGCGTCTGAAGGGTGCGTCTGATGAACAGTGCGTCTGAAGGGTGCGTCTGAAGACCAGCTTCTGAAGGCAGCGTCTGATGAACAGTGCGTCTGATGAACATTGCGTCTGAAGCCTGCTTCTGAAGAAGTGCGTCTGATGAACAGTATCTCATGACCAGCTTCTGAAGTCTGAGTTTTGAAGAAACGCAGAAGTCAACGTTTGCAACTGTAAACAGTGAAGTACTGTTGTGTCAGAACAACTCTTTACAAACCTTGTCTCCTTGGATGAAACACGCAGCCAGGTTTTAAGGAAGCAATTCAAATTAAATTGCTCTGTTTTCTGAGTTCGCACATACTGTCAGAATAGAAGGAATTTATGCTGGCTGTAGCTTCTATTTGCAACGGCTCTTTTGATGGCATGGCTCTTCTCAATAGCTCTTTAATCTTCTATAAAGGATTGAGGGATTGAAGAGGAAGAACTAAGACTCTGTCCCAGAAAACGTAACACTCTATTTTGCGTAACTGTCAAATTCTTAAGAGTCTCAACCTAAAGTTCATCAGAAGCTAAGACTTAACAGACACTCACTTTGAGAGTCTAAAGATAGTTCAGCTTCTGAAAACATCAGAGTCTGAGTTTCAGAATCTGATTTCTTTTGACTTCTGATAAAACTCATCATAAGTGGACACTTTACACGTGACCCACTAATGAGAGTGAATCTGAACAGTTGTTCAACACTTGGTCAGAATCTGATAAGTAATAACAGCTGGGCTGTGATGAGATTAAGCTTTGAAAGTTGTACTTTGCCCCTCCTAAAGTCATCAATGTGCAGTTGTGTTAAATGTTTTTCTGTTTTCAATTTCTGAAATGTTTTAACAAAAACACAGTCACACTTTCAATTTCTCATCCTATTTGTTCAGTTTTCAGACCCAGTTTTAAACTCTCATTTTTGTCTGAAAGAGTTCAGCAGCACTGAACCATATGCTTTTTTTTTAAAGAGTTCAGTTGTACTGAATCATATACTCTGAAAGAGCTCAGTGGTACTGAACAAAATGATCTGAACATTTTTATCTCACATTTTCACTCTCTTAAATTCTTGAACATTTCTTTTTGTTGATGACAAAAGGGGGAGTAAAAGTAACAAGAATTTCAGGCTCTGAGCTTACAGAACATAAGTTAATTTCTGTTATGTAATTAACTTATGAGAACAACTTATTTTCTTTTAGCCTCTGACTATATTTGTTGTGGGATAATTCTGAGTTGATTCAAACTGAATTTAATTAACAAGGATAAGACTCAAGGGAGCTTACAAACCTCACCTTGTGAATTATCAGACTTAGGGGGAGCTTACAAACCTCATACCCTAAAGTCAACTTGTTAATTAAATCACTCAGAAACAGTTTTATTTTTCAACTGTGTGATTTAAAATGAATTTAATTAACCTGGATAAGACTCAGGGAACTTACAAACCTCACCTTGTGGATTATCAGACTTAGGGGGAGCTTACAAACCTCAGACCCTGAAGTCAACTTGTTAATTAAATTAACAACAATTTTCCTTTTAATACTTGTGTTTGTTATCATCAAAAAGGGGGAGATTGTTGGAACAAAATGTATGAACAACTCTCTTTTGGGTTTTGATGATAACAAAGTGTTAAAAAGAAAATTGGAATTGCTAATGCTTGATTCTAAGTGTGCATAACCATGTACTTAAAGTTTGGTATCTAACATTGGTTATGAAAGAACAAGTTAAGAGCAAGAAGGAAAGCATAGAAGCTTGTATTGCAAGGCTGAAGAAAATCAGCATCTGAAGAAGAGCTTCTGAAGACAGCGTCTGAAGAAGAGCTTCTGAAGACCAGCTTCTGAAGGGTGCGTCTGATGAACAGTGCGTCGGAAGGGTGCATCTGAAGGCAGCGTCTGATGAACAGTGCGGCTGATGAACAGTATCTGATTACCAGCTTCTGAAGTCTGAGTTTTGAAGAAACGCAGAAGTCAACGTTTGCAACTGTAAACAGTGAAGTACTGTTGTGTCTGAACAACTCTTTACAAACCTTGTCTCCTTGGATGAAACACGCAGCCAGGTTTTAAGGAAGCAATTCAAATTAAATTGCTCTGTTTTCTGAGTTCGCACATACTGTCAGAATAGAAGGAATTTATGCTGGTTGTAGCTTCTATTTGCAACGGCTCTTTTGATGACATGGCTCTTCTCAACAACTCTTTAATCTTCTATAAAGGATTGAAGGATTGAAGATGAAGAACTAAGACTCTGTCCCAGAAAACGTAACACTCTGTTTTGCGTAATTGTCAAATTCTTAAGAGTCTCAACCTGAGTTGTATTTTGTGAACACCACTGATTGTATATCAAGTGTTCAACTCAAACCTATTTCTGTTGTAAATCTGTTTGAACCAAAGTCTCATAACTTTGTGTATTGAGCATAGAAAGTCTTAGACTGTGTGTCTAAGCAGGGAAGTCTCTTACTAAGTGTTTGACCAACTAGAAGTCTCTTGCTTGTGGGCTTGAGCATTGGAAGTCTCTTTCTTGTGTGCTTGAGCAACTGGAAGTCTCTTACTAAGTGTTTGAGCAAATTGTAATCTTTGTGATTATAGTGAAAATCTCTTGTTAGTAACAAGGGGACTGGACTACTTCCGGGTTGTGGAAGGAACCAGGATAAACTATTGTGTCTCTCTTTCCCTCTCTCATTTACTTTATATCCGCTGCATAAATCACTCTGAAAATAGTTCAGATCTGATCAATATCAGAATCTGAACTAACATAAGTTTTTGAGAAAGAAAAGAAATAGCCCACACAATTCAACCCCCCCCCCCCCCCCCCCCCCCCCCCCGTCTTGTGTGTTTTTCTCACCTTCAATCCTGGCACAACCACCCGTTTTGTCCAAGCCCGTGGCAGGAGAAACTCTTTTCTATACTTAGCTGTTTCGGCAGAAGCTGTCAGTGTCGTCTTGGTAAGGGAGATTGACACCAATCGGAATCCAATTTACTTTTGTTCAAAGGCTCTAGCCGGCCCAGAGACCCGCTACCAAAAAATTGAGAAAGTGGCGCTCGCACTTATGCTGGTGGCCAGGAAGCTAAGAAGATACTTTCTAGCCCATTCTATCGTGGTCAGGATGGACCAACCGTTAAAGCATGTCCTATTTCGTCCCGACTTGGCCGGAAGGATGACCAAGTGGTCCATAGAACTATCTGAATTTGATATAGCGTTTGAAGCATGAAGAACCTTGAAAGATCATGTATTCGCAAATTTACTAGAAGAGTTTACCCCACCGACCTCAGAACCGTGCTTGAAATGGACCGTCTTCACGGACGGATCCTCTAACACAAGAGGCGGGGGAGCAGGAGTCATTTTCGAAAGTGCAGAAGGATTGGCGGTGGAGTTGTCACATCGATTCGGCTTCTCAGCTACCAACAACCAGGCGGGGTATAAGGCAGTGATAGTAGGCTAAGCCTCGCCCGAGATCTCGACGCCAAAGAAGTTCAACTGAAGATGGATTCCCAGTTGGTGGTATCCCAAGTAAGGGGAGAAACACATGTGAAGCATGTATTGCTGCAAAAATACTTGGTGTCAAAGAAAGAATCAACGAGTTTGACTCCGTAGAAATCATTCACATCCCAGAGAGCAAAACACCAGGGAGGATGTCCTATCCAAACTGGCCAGCACATGGTCAACAGGAATAAATCACTCTTTCATACAAGAAGCGCTTGAGAAGCCTAGCAACGAAAGAAACATGAAAATTGTGTCGACGGTAAGTGAGGCCACCCAAACGACATGGATGACACCCATTAAAGTGTACATCGAAGAGGGAAAACTCCCATTGGACCCTGTTGAGGCAAAAACGATCAAACGAATGGCTTACAAGCACACCGTCATTGAAGGAAGATTGTTCAAAAAGAGGGTTCTCTACTCCACTCCTGAAATGCCTCGATCCTAGTGAGGCCGCCTATGCGTTGGATGAATTCCACGAAGGCATCGTCGTCCAACATCTTGGGGGGCGCTCTATAGCAAGGAAAGTCCTCAGAGCAGGCTACTTCTGGCCCATGATGAAAAGCGAGGCCATGGAATACGTAAAGAAATGTGAAAAGTGCGAGAGACACGAAGACATTTTCAACGCTCCTTCCTCAGAACTCGGTGCCCTCACCACACCTTGACCTTTTGCAAGGTGGGGGATGGATCTCTTGGGACCTTTCCGTAAGGGGGCTGGCCAAGTGAAATTTCTGATCTTCGCCGTAGACTACTTCACCAAGTGGATCGAGGCGGAGGCGCTGGCCTAGATAACAACAGCGAACATCATCAAATTATTTAAAAAGAACATCATGTCCAGGTTTGGCATACCCTAGTCTGTAGCACCCGATAACGACACCCAGTTTGCCAAGAAGACAAGGGCGCTCTTAGAAGAGTTAAACATCAAGCAACATTTTACTTTAGTGGAACACCCCTAGACAAACGGACAAGTAGAGTCAGTCAACAGAGTTCTCCTGAGGGGGCTCAAAAGAAGACTAGAAGAAGCAAAGGGAAGCTGACCGGAGGAACTCCCACATGTCTTGTGGGCGTATCGCACCACACCACACTTAACCACAGGGTAAACTCCTTTCCAAATCATTTACGGAACCGAGGCAGTGATATCGGTCGAGGTGAAAGAACTGAGCAGGAGAATGGCACACCCGCTCAACTAAACCACCAATACTGAAGCGATGTTGGAAGAGCTAGATTTCATTGATGAGTCAAGGAATTTTGCCGCCTTAACCGAAGCCGCCGTCAAGCAGGCCATGAAAACTAGGTACAATCTGAAGGTGAAGCCGAGGGATTTCAATACGGGAGATCTTGTCCTAAGGCGCGCAGACGTGGGCGGGTGAAACGCTCAGGAAAGAAACTGGCCGCAAAATGGGAGGTACCGTACAGGGTCAGCGCTAGCACCGGAACAGGTGCCTACACTCTGGAGACCCTGGACGGCGCCCCAATACCAAGGATGTGGAATGCAGATAAGCACAAGCGCTATTATAGCTAAGTATCAATAGTTTTTTATTCAAATTTTACATTTGTATTTCAGTTTTAAAGTCAACATATAGGACCCAGTGTAAATCCGTTTTCGTGATATTAATAAAATGAGCGTTTTTCTTTCAAAAAGAAATGCGTTTGTTAAACTCTTTGGTTGGCAGGACCGAAAGTCCTAAACCTACAAGAGAAAGCATCCTCAAAGTACTATGTCTGGGCATAAACAGGCATAATTGTTAACATTAAGAGCAAACTGAATGATTCTGGATACTGGATAAAAGCATCTCAAAGTGCCTCCGCCGAACCCTCGAGTGCTCCAGGACTTATCTTTCTTAATAGTTGCGCGCGAACGCAATCCAGGTGGGCTAGACACAATAAAACTTGCATAAAATCAGCAGCCTCGGTCATAAGCCACCTGTTCTTCCTTAATCTTGGCAAGTTTCTTGGCCAACATAGTTTTTCTCAGCCCCAACATGTATCTCCCCAGCAGATGTGCATGACCAAGCTCTACGATAAGCAACTTGGCGAAAGACTCCTTCATCTCAAAGTGTGGAGCATCACCATCAAGGTCAATGATCGCAGAATGGTCCCCCAAAGTTATCAAGGAGAAGCCAAGACCAACCCCAAGACGACGACAACAACATCCACCAGAATCAGTACTCTGATAATCGCTAGGAAGCTGAAAGCCACTTGATGATGAATCCATCAGATTCCCAGAATCCACAGAACAAACACCCATGTTTCTGAAGTAGATAATATAGTCACAAGAATGGGGGGGGTTTGAATTGTGACCCTTTTTAAAATCTAATCCTGTACTTAAAAAATTACTTCTCAAGTTGTTTCTTGGAAGAACAAAGTTAAACAGACTTCAGAACGTTCTGAAGTGTCAGTTGCAGAATAAGATATTAAAATTCAGTGTTGTGTGTGTGATGTGTATGCAGTAATATAAAGAGTATAGGGAGAGAAGAAGGACACACAGAATTTTATAGTGGTTCACCCAATGTGGGTTAGTCCACTCCTCACAATCTTGTGAGAGTTTTCCACTATGATGCTTGAGATACCCTCTCAAATCCTGCACCTTACAATCTTGTCCACTTGGAACGGTTACAACCTGTATTCTCTAAGCCTCAGCAGGCTCTCAACCTTCTGTACTAAGTCACACCAGACTTTGTACTATGTTACTCAACCTAGACTTTAATACCCTTAAAACTAGATGAGATTTGCTCTTTACAATTGATTGGAGAATTTAAGAAGTGAGGTTAAGAAGAGGACTTTCAGAAGAGGAGGGGGAGAGTTTATCTTTGACAAGATAAAGAGAATTGATTTACACTTAGAGTGATGACCAATTTGAGATGCTAAAGCTTCAAACACTTTGTAAATGTTTTCTTGTATGCTTTGCAATTGTGTGTGTAATGCTGAGCCCTTCACTTCTATTTATAGAGTTCTTGGTCTCTTGTAACCGTTGGAGGGTGACCAATGGTCTTGTGCCATGTGTCCTGGGCCCCACTGACTTTTACTTGAAAATCTGGGTGAACATTCTGACTTTCAGAATGTTGTTCTGTTCTTGAGAATACTTCAGAATGTTGTTGCATTCTTGATAACATTCATCTGGGTTCATTATGTATGAGTGAACATATGAATTTCTGGATTGCTGATGAACTCTTGTTTATGCGTGCAGTTCATCAGAATGTTGCTGTGCCAAGAGCTTTGCAAATCTGTCTTGGATTCTGTGCAGGAGAGAGGAAAGTGGAACCATCACTTCATGCACATGCTTTAGGGGATTTTGCTGATCTGTAACAGTACCAACCCCTTAGGTGTCAAGATCTCATGGATTCTGACTTTGAGATTGTGATTTGGCTTTTTGCTTAACTTTTCCAACTGCTTTACTGTAGCTTGTCAGAATTGAAGCATGTGCTGTATTGAACATTCTGAACTTCAGAATATCCTTTTTGTTTCACTTAGGATGACTTGTAAGACTTCCATTTGATGTAATCAAATCCTAATAGTGAAACATAAATGAAGTGAGGCAATTTGATCATCTAGGATGATATTCCCTTTTGGAATATTCCTGTTAATTCAATGTTCATAGTCTTAAATGAACATTGAATGTTCTTTTTGACATTCAACTTGTAGATGCCTTTATTGCTTGATAGATCCATGCAATTTTGTTTTTCTTGGACATTTATTTATGTCACGTGTGGTATGCATGTTCTTGAATTTCTGGGTTGGTGTATGAGCAGCTTTATTGCAAGGTTTCAGAACCTGTGAACAACCTTCTGAACTGCATATCAGCTTATGAACTGTGTTCAGCTTCTGATCAACATTGCTGCATCTGAACAGGATTTCACCTTCTGAACTGTGTTTCAGCTTCTGATCTTCATTTTGGCTTCTGAACTATGTTCAGCTTCTGAACTTCATTTTAGCTTCTGAACTGAGTCCAACATTCTGAACTGTGTTCAGCTTCTGAACTGAGTCCAACATTCTGAACTGTGTTCAGCTTCTGAACTGAGTTCAACTTTCTGAACTATGACAAAGTTCTTTCTTTGATTCCTTGTATCTTGGTATGGTTCATCTCTTGTTCCTGTCTTAATTAAACACTCAAGAACACAAGTTAAATACCAAGAAACTAATCAAAGTCCATTAATCCTTTAATCATTTAGGGTTTGTTATCTTTAAAATTAATTAGGGATTTTGCCTCAACAATCTCCCCCTTTTTGATGATGACAAACCTATGATTTAGGATTATGGATTTTGATTAAAAAATATGAGAGGTTTAAGAGCTGAAAATTATTTTTATGCTCCCCCTCATTTTTATAATTCATGACATTGAGTTTTGAATAATTTTTAAAAGCTCCCCCTTATTTTTATAATTCATGGCATTATTAAGAGATGCAGATTTTTGAACCAAATGCATTTTTTTCATTAATCAATCATGCTCATTACATCATATATGGTTCAAAAGCAAAAACTTAGCAAACAAAGGTGATCAAGCAAAAGTTGAAGTTTTAAGAACTCCAATAACTATTGATCACTGACCTACTTGGGCCTAAAACATAAAAACTTAAAGATTTAAATCCTAAAGCTTCTCCCCCTTTTGTCAACAGCAAGAAAGGTAGGGAGGGATAAGTGAAGGACACTCAGGGAGTTGAGTCTCCAGAATCTGAGGAAGGCTCAGAATCAAAGACAGATGGATCTTCAAATACTGGAGGATTCATAGCCAATCCAGGAGCAGCAACTTCAGAAGTCCATTTTGCTAGGACACATGCAATCTTATGGGTTTTAGTTGCAACCCTAAGAGAACGTCTAGCAATTTTTTCAGCTTTGGATATTTGTGATGTGGGAGCGGAAGTGGGGGCATCCAAGTTTGTTTTTGAGTGACCTTCTTTTGAGACAAAGGTTTCAAGTGAAGCAAACAGTGTAGGAATATCAGGTAGTTGAGTGGTTGTTTTGAGTGTGGCTGGAGTAGGAGAGATATTTTGCGAAGTGTGAAGAGGGGATATCAGAAATTTGCTACAAATGGCTTCTGACTCCATGGTGGAAGTAGACTGATTTAGGAGTGGTGGTGGTGGTTGGTTAGCCAGAGGTTGGATTTGTTCAATAGGCAGAGATCCTGAAGCTATAGGAGCAGGATCTGCAGAGACTTCGCAGATGGAGGGAGTGGTATGATCAGGGAGAATGTTTCCTTCAACATTCTGTACTTCAGTTTCAGGCATTGTTTCAGGATTTTCTTTCTGAGAGTCCTCAAAAACACCATCTTCTGAGTTGATCCCTTCCATATTGAGATCAAATCCAGCTTGATTTCCATCTGATTGTTCAATACCAGTTTCTAGCTGGTCAGCATTGTCACTAAACATGTGGGTGACTAGGATTTCAGCTACATCATTCAGGTCCTGATCCTCAGCAGTCTTTTGTGCTCCTTCTTCCAGCTGAGCTCCTTCTTCAGCATTTCCTTCAATGTCTTGCTGAAATTGTTCTTCAGCAACTGTGGCTGGCTCAGCATTCTTTTTGAGAAGTGATTCATTATCCTGCTGACTTTCCTCCTCAGCCATTTCTTGAGATTCTTCAATATGCTGATCTTCAGCAATATTCTGATCTTCTGCAACATTCTGATCTTCTGCAACTTCCTGAGTTGCTTCTTTGGCAGGATCATCACTCTCTTGGAATGTTTCTTCAGCAGGAGATTCATCTTCCTTTTGATGTTCTGTAGGATTTTCATCCATTGGCTCCTCTTGAACCACATTGTTAACAGCTTCTACCTCTTCCTCTAGAGGAGGGTTTTGGACTTTCTCAATCTTCCTTTTCTTCTTTGTTTTTCTAACTTTCTGGTCTTGATGTCTTTTAACAGAACCAGATGTTTCAGATGCTGGAGGTGTGGGAAGGTTAGATGAAGTGATGTGCAGCTGGGCCATGGTTTTTGCAGTGAACCTCATAAAGGTGTAATCACATTGTTCATCTTCAAGAGGTACTTTGTTGTCCTTAAGGATAAGGGTGATTGGCATTCCATAGACTAGGGCGCTGGTTTGTTTGGGATTCATACATGAATCAATCATGTGTTGAAGGATAATGAAGCAAAGGTTCAGCTTTTTCTTGTTAATGAGATGAAACATGATGCAGAGATCAGTATCACTCACAGCTTCATAGGTTCCTGACCTAGGAAGCAGGGTATGGCGTACCATATTGTGAAAGATTTTGGGTAGGTCAGCAAGATTTGTGGAGTTAAAAGGAAGGTTTGGTTTGGTGTATTCAAGTATGAGTTTGGCACGGTTTGTTCTAGCTTCAGAGAACCAGGAAGGAAAGAAGAGTTCATTACCTTCATTTGGGATTCTTAGAGCCTTTGAGAGGGAAGCTTGAGTGAGTTTAATCTTAACTCCTTTGACAGTTGTAATGAGGGTCTTCTTTCTATCTTTGGTTTTGATTTCCATTGAGCTGTAGAATTCTCTTACCAAGTCTGGGTAGGTGAGTTCCTGAAGTGACACAAAGCTTGTCCATCCTTGTGCATCAGTGTATTCACACAGGTTCCATCCCTTCTTCTTTAGGTCAGCAAAATCAAAGTACTTAGCCCTGCTTATGGGTCTAGGTGCTTTTTCCTTTTTGGCCTTCAGAATGGAAGCTATCTTCCCAATGTCCTTTCCTTTTCCATGTTTTTTGGGAGGAGATGCTTCTTCCTGCTCATCAGAAGGTACTTCTTCAGATTGAGATTTTGATTGAGATTCTTCTTCAGAGACAGAATTCTCTTTTTCTGGTTCAGAGGTTTGTTTGGGTGAAGTCCTGACCTTCCTCATGTATTGAGAGATGGTTGGTTCAGAATCTTCCTCTGAGTCTGAGAGAAGGATCGTGGAGGCAGAAAATTTCTTGGCTTTTCCAGTTCCAGAGATGATTCTCTGAGACCGTCTGGGATGTTGAGAAGTTGAAGCAGATTTCTTAGGTTTAGTCACAGGCTTTCTGGGTTTAGAAGGTTCAGTGGTGGAGATGATGATGTCAGGGAGAATGGTGCGCAGAGGTTGAGGTTCTTCTGGGAATTGTGGTGGAGCAGAACGAGGAACAGGGGTTTGTTCTTGTTCATTGATGCGAGAGGTTGTTTTTGTTCTGGCCATGGCAGTGTTCTTGCGAAGAGACAGATGAGATTTTTACGGTTTGGATAGTGTTGGTCAGATGAATATGTTTGAGTGGAGTGGTGGTTTGTTTATAAAGACAAACGTGTGGGAGAAGAGAGAGAGAGAAACTGATGATGGTGGTTTTATGGGAAAAGATGAAACTGAAAAGTGGTTGTACAGGAAAGAGAAAGTAGCCGTTTTAAGAGAAGAAAGGAGAGTGGCTGATTTGATAGTTCCCATTTTGTATGGAGGTTAATGGTTTTAACACATTAACTCTAATACAAGCATTTAATGCTGAGATATGGAGGGATTTTTGAAGAAAGATCACTTTATGAGAGTGACTTACTAACTTCAGAAAAGTTTTCTGAATATTCTAAGTTCAGAGAGCCATGCTGAACAGGATGAACGTCCAGATCCTGAGGAACATTCTGAACATTGTTTGAACATTCTGAGCTTTGTTGAACATTCTGAAGTGATTCAGAATGACTCAAGGGGGTTTGTCCTAGGCCCTTAGTGATTCAGTTAATCAATCTTTATTGGGATTTTTCATAATTAGCAATTTTTCTTTGATAAAATTGAATCTATCCTCAACTAATGGTTTTGTGAAAATATCAGCTAATTGATTTTCTGTATCAATGAATTTCAATTCAATGTCCTTTTTCTGAACATGATCACGTATGAAATGATGCTTAATTTCAATATGCTTAGACCTAGAATGTTGAATAGGATTTTTTGACAAATTAATTGCACTTGTATTGTCACAGAAAATTGGAACATTTAAGTACCTTAGTGAGTAATCTTCCAACTGATTTCTGATCCACAAAACTTGAGAGCAACAACTGGCTGCAGATACATACTCAGCTTCTGTTGTAGAGAGTGCAATGGTATTTTGTTTTCTACAAGACCATCCAATCAGGGCTTGTCCTAGGAATTGACAAGATCCACTTGTACTCTTTCTCTCAACTTTGTCTCCAGCATAATCAGCATCACAATAAGCTACAAGATCAAAACTACAGCCTTTTCTATACCAAAGACCAAGATCAGTAGTACCTACTAGGTATCTTAAGATCCTTTTTACAGCAGTTAGATGAGATTCTTTTGCACATGTTTGAAATCTAGCACATAAGCCTACTGCATACATTATGTCAGGTCTGCTAGCAGCAAAATAAAGCAATGATCCTATCATGCCTCTATATTCTTTTTCAGAGACTGATTTTCCATTTTCATCTTTATCCAAGCTGGATGATGGATGCATGGGAGTGGTCATTATCTTTGCTTCATTCATTTTATATTTTTTAAGAATATCTTTGACATATTTTTCTTGATTTATGAAAATGCCATTTGGAAGTTGTTTGATTTGCAAACCAAGAAAGAAACCAAGTTCACCCATCATGCTCATTTCAAATTCACTTTGCATGAGTTTTGAAAAGTCTTCACACATTTTCTCTTTGGTTGAACCAAAAATAATATCATCTACATAGACTTGAACTATTAGCAAATCTGTGTTCTGAGTTTTTCTAAAAAGTGTGGTATCAATTTTTCCTCTAGAAAATCCATTGTTAATGAGAAATGTGCTAAGTCTTTCATACCAAGCTCTAGGAGCTTGCTTAAGACCATAAAGTGCTTTAGTGAGTTTGAAAACATGATTAGGTTTTTCTTTATTTATGAAGCCAGGAGGTTGACTTACATAAACCTCTTCATTTAAAAATCCATTTAAAAAGGCACTTTTAACATCCATTTGAAAAAGTTTGATGCTTTTATGTGCAGCATATGCAAGAAGGATTCTAATAGCTTCTAACCTTGCCACTGGTGCAAAAGTCTCATCATAGTCAATACCTTCTTGTTGGTTGTATCCTTGAGCAACCAACCTTGCTTTATTTCTGACAATTTTGCCATCTTCATCAAGTTTATTTCTAAACACCCATCTTGTTCCAATGATTGTCTTCCCTTGATCATTTGGAACCAAGTTCCACACTTTGTTCCTTTCAAACTGAGACAGTTCATCTTTCATGGCCTCAATCCATGAATCATCTATTATGGCTTCATTTATTGACTTGGGTTCCATTTGAGAGATCATAGCCATATTGTTCCCTTGAAAGGACATTCTGGTTCTTACACCATCAGTTGTGCTTCCAATGATTTGATCTACAGGATGATCTCCTACCATTCTCCAACTTCTAGGAGGGCTTTGTAGAGATGAGTCCTGAACATTCTGATCATCTTCTTTTTCTATTGTTCCTTTACCTCTGATTTTGCCTTTGTCATTGTTTCCAAAAGTGACTAGTCCTCCATCTCTACTTTCAAAGGTTAGAAAGCAATTCCTATCTCCTGTCATGTGTCTTGAACAGCCACTGTCCAAGTACCATGGCTTTGTCTTTGCATTTTGAGAAGAGACCTACACTTGACATAAACAAAATCTTAGGTACCCATGTAATGTTGGGTCCTTGAGGGTTAGTCTTTCTAAGAGATCTTTTCTTATTGTAACATTCTGTTATTGTATGACCAGATCTGTTACAGTAAGAGCATATCTTCTTAGCCTTTTCAGCCTTTTGTGAACTTTCTGATCTATTGAGATGAGAACGTTCTGAGCTAAGATTATTTAATCTATTTTTTTCAAAATGTTTTTTATGAAAACATGCTGAGTCAAGATGCCCTAGCTTGTTACAGTATGAGCATTTTATCTTCATTTTTATTTCAGTTTCTTTTGGCAAAAGAACAGTTTTAAGAAGATTTTTGTTTAGATCTTTGAATCCTAATCCAGATTTTTCATTTGTTCCAGCTTGTGATCCCAGAATGTTTTGAAAGGTTTCTGTGGATTTTATAAAACGTGAGAGATCATTTTTTAGTCCTTCAACTTCTGTTTTCAAAAGAATGTTTTCTTTTTGTACTTCAGAAGGTTTAGACAAAATTCCTTTTTGCTTTTTATTTAGCTCTCTTTGTTGTTCAGACATTTTAAAATGAGAGTCTTGCAAAGTTTGTATGGTTCTTCTGGATTCATCATATTTAATTTGAAGTTTATCTTTTTCAGCTTTTAGTTCAGAAAGTTCTTTTATCAATGATTGACATTTGTTAGATAGAAAATTTGAATCATATATAAGACTGTCAATTTTTCTTTCAAGTTCTTTTTGCAAAGAGTTAGGTTCATAGATAATTACCTCTTCCTCATCTTCTGATTTAGCCATCAAACTCAGGTTGGCTTCCTCATCTTCAGGTTCTGCTTCTTCTAGATCATCCCAGGTGATCATGGCTTTCTTTTTGAAGGGAGGTCTCCTTTGCTGTTTCTTGAGATCAGGACACTCATTCTTGTAGTGTCCAAGCTTGTTGCATCCAAAACAGGTGACTTGACTTTTGTCAGTCTCAGTTTTGTTAGTGTTAGTGTTGGGAAACTTCTTTCTGAGCTGATTTCTTCTCATCATCATTCTTTGAATTTTCTTGGAGATGAGTGCAAGTTCATCTTCAGCTTCTTCTTCCTGGACTTCTTCTATTTCATCCAGTTCTTCCACATCATCTTGAGTTGCTGATGATGTTTCTTGGGAGGCCTTCAAGGCAAGAGTTTTTACCTTTTTCACTGGTTTGTCTTCTTGAAGTATGACTTCATGAGCTCTCAGTGAACCAATAAGTTCCTCCAAGGTCAGAGAGTTTAGATCTTTGGCCTGGGTAATAGCTGTGACCATAGGTCTCCATGTGCTTGGAAGACATCTTAATATTTTCCTGATTCTATCATGAGTGGAATATATCTTTCCAAGAGATCTCATTTCATTTACTATTGTTGTGAATCTAGCATACATTTCATCAATAGTTTCATTTTCACTCATTTCAAAGATTTCAAACTTTCTGACTCCAATGTCAATTCTAGTTTCTTTGACATGAGATGTTCCTTCATGGTGTATTTTTAAAGTGTCCCATACTTCTTTAGCATTTTGGCATTCATCAACTCTTTCACTTTCTTCCATGGTTAGTGCGCATGATAAAAATAATCTAGCTTTAGAGTTTAGTAATACCTTGGCTTTATCATCTGGTGTCCATGCACTTTTTTCTTTTATACCTCCATCTCTGTTCATTGGAACATGATCTCCTTCAGAGATTACAGCCCACATGTCCGTATCTTGAGATCTAAGAAAAAGTTCCATCTTGCCTTTCCAGAAGTAGTAGTTTGTGCCATCAAACAATGGAGGTCTGTTTGCTGATCCTCCTTCTGTAATATACTTAGCCTTTGACATACTTCTTCCTGGATCTTTTCTCTAACACTTGTGTAAGTGTTCAAACCCTTAGAGCCAATGCTCTGATGCCAATTGAAGTAGATAATATAGTCACAAGAAAGGGGGGGTTTGAATTGTGACCCTTTTTAAAATCTAATCCTGTACTTAAAAAATTACTTCTCAAGTTGTTTCTTGGAAGAACAAAGTTAAACAGACTTCAGAACGTTCTGAAGTGTCAGTTGCAGAATAAGATATTAAAATTCAGTGTTGTGTGTGTGATGTGTATGCAGTAATATAAAGAGTATAGGGAGAGAAGAAGGACACACAGAATTTTATAGTGGTTCACCCAATGTGGGTTAGTCCACTCCTCACAATCTTGTGAGAGTTTTCCACTATGATGCTTGAGATACCCTCTCAAATCCTGCACCTTACAATCTTGTCCACTTGGAACGGTTACAACCTGTATTCTCTAAGCCTCAGCAGGCTCTCAACCTTCTGTACTAAGTCACACCAGACTTTGTACTATGTTACTCAACCTAGACTTTAATACCCTTAAAACTAGATGAGATTTGCTCTTTACAATTGATTGGAGAATTTAAGAAGTGAGGTTAAGAAGAGGACTTTCAGAAGAGGAGGGGGAGAGTTTATCTTTGACAAGATAAAGAGAATTGATTTACACTTAGAGTGATGACCAATTTGAGATGCTAAAGCTTCAAACACTTTGTAAATGTTTTCTTGTATGCTTTGCAATTGTGTGTGTAATGCTGAGCCCTTCACTTCTATTTATAGAGTTCTTGGTCTCTTGTAACCGTTGGAGGGTGACCAATGGTCTTGTGCCATGTGTCCTGGGCCCCACTGACTTTTACTTGAAAATCTGGGTGAACATTCTGACTTTCAGAATGTTGTTCTGTTCTTGAGAATACTTCAGAATGTTGTTGCATTCTTGATAACATTCATCTGGGTTCATTATGTATGAGTGAACATATGAATTTCTGGATTGCTGATGAACTCTTGTTTATGCGTGCAGTTCATCAGAATGTTGCTGTGCCAAGAGCTTTGCAAATCTGTCTTGGATTCTGTGCAGGAGAGAGGAAAGTGGAACCATCACTTCATGCCCATGCTTTAGGGGATTTTGCTGATCTGTAACAGTACCAACCCCTTAGGTGTCAAGATCTCATGGATTCTGACTTTGAGATTGTGATTTGGCTTTTTGCTTAACTTTTCCAACTGCTTTACTGTAGCTTGTCAGAATTGAAGCATGTGCTGTATTGAACATTCTGAACTTCAGAATATCCTTTTTGTTTCACTTAGGATGACTTGTAAGACTTCCATTTGATGTAATCAAATCCTAATAGTGAAACATAAATGAAGTGAGGCAATTTGATCATCTAGGATGATATTCCCTTTTGGAATATTCCTGTTAATTCAATGTTCATAGTCTTAAATGAACATTGAATGTTCTTTTTGACATTCAACTTGTAGATGCCTTTATTGCTTGATAGATCCATGCAATTTTGTTTTTCTTGGACATTTATTTATGTCACGTGTGGTATGCATGTTCTTGAATTTCTGGGTTGGTGTATGAGCAGCTTTATTGCAAGGTTTCAGAACCTGTGAACAACCTTCTGAACTGCATATCAGCTTCTGAACTGTGTTCAGCTTCTGATCAACATTGCTGCATCTGAACAGGATTTCACCTTCTGAACTGTGTTTCAGCTTCTGATCTTCATTTTGGCTTCTGAACTATGTTCAGCTTCTGAACTTCATTTTAGCTTCTGAACTGAGTCCAACATTCTGAACTGTGTTCAGCTTCTGAACTGAGTTCAACTTTCTGAACTATGACAAAGTTCTTTCTTTGATTCCTTGTATCTTGGTATGGTTCATCTCTTGTTCCTGTCTTAATTAAACACTCAAGAACACAAGTTAAATACCAAGAAACTAATCAAAGTCCATTAATCCTTTAATCATTTAGGGTTTGTTATCTTTAAAATTAATTAGGGATTTTGCCTCAACAGTTTCTCCCTCAACCCAAAAAGGACAAAGGGAAAGATGCGAAAAACAAAGGACTAGGGAAAAACAAGTGACAAAGGATTCAGGGAAGGTTCAGAAGAAGAAAGAGAGAATTCCTCAGACATATCAGAAGATTATGAAACATGATGAACAAAAGGAAGGAGTTTCCTTCCTTATATAGGCCCTGAACCATTTGAATCAATTGTCCATGTAACACCCCGAACCCCGAGACTAATATTTAAATAATAAATCATACAATTAATCAATATCAAGGTGTTACTATTCGCCAAACATCTCATATTAATTTCTCATAATAAAAATTTCATCAAATATAAGTAACAGATCACAGGGGAATAAACATCTCAACAATTATCATCTCGGGTCACATCATAAAATCTCAAAGCATAAGTACATCAACAACATGATCATAAAGATCCATCAAAAATAATCTGGAAACAAAATATAACAACCCCCAAAAATCCTAGATCAGAGCATCTAATCTAGACTCATCAAAAGCATATAAAAGAGTAGGCATCACGCCATCCTCAACATACTCACAAGAAAGCTAGTCCTCAACCTGCACGTCTACCCCACGAGCATCCAGACGACCAAAAAGTCACTGGAGGGTAAGATATACGTTCAACATAAAAGATTAATAAATGTATGTAAGTTCAGGCAAACAACATCAACATATAAGCATTCATCATATTAAGCCTGGTTACAATCACCAACATTTATATCGCACTTATAATCCATTAACAGCTTGGTTACACCAACATTGTAAAACAAGATTCACAAGGCATACATAGCATATTCTTGTCAATAATAATTATCCACACAACTATGAATCATCAACAATTAATCATAAACTCAACTATAAGTCATCAACAAATAATCATCAACTCAACTATAAGTCATCAACAAATAATCATTAACTCAACTATAAGTCATCAACAAATAATCATCAACCCAACTATAAATCATCACATCTCGTCAACGTCATCAATTATACAATTACTACATAAATGCACGAGTTCACACCAAAACATTGCCACATACGACTCATGCTCATGCAATGTGCCTAACTCAACTTTACATGCATGTGGTACCAAGGTTTTGGATATCAGAGGTCTGTTACTGAGTGATCCCATGGCATGTTGGATAATCAATATCCCTCAGCATGTTGGTTTGTTCAGAAGTATGTTACTGAACTCCCTCGGCATGTTATCATCAATTCATAACTCGACTGACTATGTATGCATGGATACCACGTATAGACTCGACAATGAACTCATCATGTAGTTATATAATTCACTTTATCATATAACATATCCCAACATTCAATTGCATTATCAAATCAATACATCCATACAATACAAGTCATGTTATCACCACATCATCATTTAATAACATTAATGATTCATTTACACCACAATTATCATCATATAGTCAATTCACCACATTCATCATGTTTAATCATCCACATATCATAATCATAATAACAACATACTTCCATTCAATTTACGACTCAATTAAAGATAATTCACAAGTTTATTTCACATCTTTCAATTCCTAAGTTATCTTTAAACATACATCATGTTAATCAACCATAATCATCATAATTAAATATCTTCATTTAATCTCATTCACATAGTTCACAATCCATGCATAATAAAGAAAACAAGGTTTCATTTACCTATCACCAACATCCTAAATACATCTTTAACATGTTACATCATCATTCATGCTCCATTAATCAATTAACAAGTTCACATCATCACATCAAAGCATATCATCACATTAGTTTTCAAACATCATTATCAAATCAAAACATTTCAAAAGTTATTCATTTTGATGCACTAGTTCATTTAAACAAATCATGTCCATTTCCAAGTTTCACAATCCACCAATTTTGGCTCAAAAACAACCAATTATAATCATTTCATTGCAAGCAAACATCACTCATCATTAAATGATCACAATAGCATCAAAACAACACCAAAGGAAAGTCCAAGGATGTTCGAAATCATCCCCAAAGGACCAAAACGCATATTTCACCAATTCCCAAATAAAATAAACCATTAACAAATATAATAATAAATAATAATATTAAATAAATCTAATACTAAAAATCGGTTGTTACAGTCCAGATGAAGAGAAACTAGAAGGTCGCGATCCAACGGCTGGGAAACAGCCTTGAGCAACGAAGCGTACTCAAGTAGCGGGCGTGTGAAGCACTTCCCCCAATACGCGTGTGACCGAGGAAGCTGACACGTGGAAAGCAAAACTGAACAGCTATCACGTCCAAAACGTTTCAGTTCAAGACCTTAAATGCCAACAAGTTCCACTCACCAATCCAGGGAGCCACCATCTCCAGCACGGGAAAGCGAAGAAACTTCCTCAGACTCTCAAGGGTGCCCAGTATTTGAGAGCGCCTCGATAGAACGTCTCGCATGATTAAGCTGTTGCGCCATAAAGGCATCAACAGTTTGGGGGGCAACTGTTCTGGACCAGGAAGAAGGTCAATCAAACGCTGACACGTGGACCAAACGTCCACCAGACTAAGGCGCATCGCCCGAAGGAATACGCCAACATCAGTGCACCTTACTCCACTGGAGCACGCCCCCGTGCATCGGACACCATACACATGTCTTCTAACTACCTCCAGATCAGGCGCCACATCTCACGGAAGCGGTTATTCTCATACACGACTATATAAGGGTGACTTAGCTTCTCCCTCAAGGTATGATTCACTTTTCCCACACTTTTTACACACTCCTTCTCATTTCCTATACTGACTTGAGCGTTGGAGTGCTAATGTGTCTGCAAGCATCTTTTGTTCCACCACGAAGACTCATCGCCACCGTACCGGAGCACTTTCCGTCACCGTTGCCTCCATCGGTTCCTCACCGGACAGATCATAAACTAAAAAATTGAAAGAAAAAAAAGTAATAAATAGTTGAAGGTATAATAAAAAAATAACAGGAATTCCTTAAAAAAAATAACATTAATGTTTTATTGATATTGCAAAATGACTTATAATTTACAATAAATTTTTTTCCTAAATCGAATTATAATTTGGGTCAAATTTTTCCAATGTTGTTTATGCCAAATAGTTACACAAGAATTTTATAATGACATCAAAGACACATACAGTGTGTCAACAGACTAAAACTCGTGGATTAATAATTTAATACTGTGATCCAGGTTGCATTGAGATTATGTCCAAAATTTAGTCAAAATTCACTCCCTCATAGTTACAGTCCACTACTGTACTCAGTTTTTTCCTTAACTATATCATTCACTGTACATCAACGTGCATGTCAAAATCTAACTCATAACCATATATATATATATATGTAATAGAAATTGTATATCCAAGTATTGCTTCCTGTGCCTCTAACACTAACATTTTCTTTTAGAGGCTCTAACACTTACTCTGTTGGTTTTTTTAAGTATTGTTTGATTACGGATTTAACGTTACTATTTAATTGTTGTTTTGGTATTTTAAGGGTATAATTTATCGATTATACAATTTCTCAATTACTTTTTTTTTTCAATAAACTAATAAATGTTATCTATTTGGAAAACTAAAGTTTTTTTTAGAACAAAGTTTGGTTATTGTTATCTTCAAATTTAAAGCAAAATTGTGTTACCTATAATGGTTTCATGAAAAGTTGAAATTCTACAAATAAGATAAGTAACTTTGATAAAAAAATTCAAATGCAAAATAAAAGAACAAATCTAATAGAAAAAAATAAAAGACTCCATGAATGTTCAAAAAGAAGAAACAATGAAAAATTCATTGGAACAAAAAGAAGGAGAAGAGGGAGAAATAGTGGACAATTGTTTGTTATGGAAGAGAGATAGAGTGTGTGTGCATAAAAATAGGAATTTGTTGGAGAAATGGATAATAACTAAAATTTGTTTGTTTTGTCATAAAATAAAACTAAAATTTGTTTGTTACGAGAGAAAAATAACACATTAATTTATTGGAAAGAGAAGGTGTATAAAAAAAATATGATTATATTGGTGGATTAAAATGAGTGTATAATAGAAAGAAAAAAAAAAGGTCCAAAAATTCAATTTCTTAACTTAGTGTTACTATTCCAAAACGACACTTAAAAATGAACGGAGAGAATAACATCTATGACGTTATATTTAAAAAAGGTAATGGTAATTAATATTTTTCTATCTTGTGTTTTTATTTGTTGATTTGTTATACCTTGTGTTATCATACTAGTCATGACCTATGAAGTCCTGATACTTGATACGATACGATACGGCACCGATACGCCGGTACGAGAAAATTTTAAAATTCAAGATATGATACTTTAATAAAAAATTCAATTTAAACTACAAATTGAAACTCAAATACAAACTATGGACTAAAATTCAAAAGAAAAAAACAGGCGCAAAACCTAGACCAAACAGACATCGAACAACAATAAGGTACATCAATGAAATTTCTTTCGCGTGACAATCAACAATAGCAGCGTTCTCAAAACAACAAAAAGAGAATGTGGACAACAACATAAATATAAATATAAGTAATATTGATAATAAAGAAAGTGACAATTAGTCAATTACATATATTATATATCCCAAAAAGAAAACATCATTACTTAGTCAATTACATATATCCAAAAATAATATAAACATCATGTATCACGTACGTATCAGTTTTCCACATCATATCCCTTGTGTATCTTGATGTATCTGAAAAGCATCGGACAATTGTTTATGTAAAAAATTAAATTAAATCTCCGAATATTCTCCCAATACATATCAGAATGTATCAGGCAGGTATCAGTGCAGAATACATATCGGACACTGATACCTCATCCATTTTGAAATATCTAGGCACTTAAGAGGTCATGACACTTTCTAATATTTATATTTATAACTCGATTTTATCCTTAGAGTACACGGCATAATCATTCTAGGCACTTCATTGCAAATGTAATTTTAACCAAAATCAATTTCAAAATTTAGAAAATCTAAAATCAGTTTTACAAATACTAACGACATAAGGAGATAGAGTTGACACACATGGTTGTAACTTCTGCGAACACCCGCTATGACATGAGTTTAAGGCATCGTTTGATCTGTTTTTTTTACAGTCCAAAAGCTACTTTAAAATAAAGTTAGAATTAAGGGCTTTAAGAAAAAATTTAAAGTTGTTTTGTTACTTTGTTATTTTTTAATTTTAAAGCTATTTTTAAGTTAAAAGTTGTTTGGCAAAATATTGTGCAAATATATCCGATTGATAGATTATATTAAGTTAATGTGTCTCCTTAATCTAATTTTTTTTCCTATTAAAACGTTTGCTCATTCCATGTGTACAAATCATTCTCATTCGCAACAAAAAAATACTAATAAATGAATTTCCAGTAAGCTTTTTACATGATGTTGGTTAAAGAATCAAATAAGTTGTTTGGAACGGTCAAAAACTCCATCTCATTTTTATACACATTATAAAACAAATGTATTGATTTTGGAATATATTGATATAAGGGTCCTAATCACTTGTTGACATGGTTGCATTCTCAAGAACAAAATGCAAGAGCTTCATTGAACTTTAGACTATGTAAACACTGTTATGAAAACTCCTTTCGTTTAAGGAGAAACCAAATTGAAACTAATCGGAATCAGAGTCTGAAAGTGGCATCTGGTAAGCATCAGATGGTTCGGAATCTGTCATGGAAGGGGGCGCATTTTTACCGGACCGTCTCCGGACCCGTTCATTTGGTCTCGGTTTTCTTTCATCGCGGGAGGGCGGCTCCTGTCAGCAAAAATATACAATTATTTCCTCATTATAAAAATATGCAAGACAAGACAACAAAATTGAAACAAAACTTTACCGTGGAACTTGGTTGAGTTGGTTGTTTTGACTGAGATAGATGAACTTGTTGGCTTCTTCTCAGCCATATGGTTCCCAGAGAAATTAAGGCTGCCAAAAGCAGAAAAGGACCGATTCTTGGATCATTGAGGTACACAGAAAGTCCACCAACAACACCACGAATATGCTGCTTAATATTTTTGAAAGGAATCTGTTGTGCAGTTTTAGACCAAATAGGTTCTGTGTCATCTGGAACAAGCTTAGGAGTTCTTAGTGTCTGCAGAGAGAACATAGCATTGCATAATAAGAAAACTATACGGAATTTGTCCCATCAACAACTATTTCTTAATTTAAACCATCAACCAGCCCATTATAAATAAAGCCAAAATCATGAGACATATATCAAAAGCACTAGTAAACAGAATCACACTCAAATACTTGCTCTTGCTGTAAGAAGGTAAAGGAGCAACAGATATTATTAATCTAACACGCCCCCGCAAGTTAATGTTTACTAATCTAACATGCCCCACAAGTTAGTTACAAGTACACTCCTAGAAAAGAAAAAGAAAAAAAAAACAAATGATATGCATCTTGGAATTAAGAATGACTGGGGCCAGATGGCAACAGAGAAAAAACAAGGGAGCAGGCGGAATACTGACTACAAAGGTCATGGATTATGGTAACATTATCATAACATCTTGAGGTTGAGTTTTAGACAAGAATGAGAGCGAAAGATAAATACTTTTGAAATATGGTTACGGTGCAGTGTGGTATGATTGAATAAACAATTTGATACGGAAGACCTAAGCACTAGCCCTACATATACTGGTACAAGACTTCAAATCCTAAATAAATAGAAAAAATGGAAAACAAATCATAGTAATAATTAAGAAATATAAAAACTACTTGTAACAGATAATCTACAATTCACTATGATAAGAAACTAATCTTATGAGATAAACTAAAATACTCCAACATAATATCAGGATAAAATACGATATATGATATTTCTATATATTCTAACAAGGCTTAGAAACAAAACTTCCCAAGTTAAAAAGACTTACAAAGAATGGCAATTCTCTGGAGTCACCATCTTTTATTATATTTGAAAGCCATTGGGTTATCTGCTTGAAAACAGAAAAATGGAAAATATCGTTAAGAGAGCTGTGCATTAAATCTATGCAGTTGTAGACAAGTAATTCTCACAGCAACAGGTTATTTCATAGGAAATATGATGATAATACATTTATGTGAGTTACAAAAATATGTAAAACTAATCATGCAGTGATTCAGAAAATGCAAGCACCATAAAAAGCAACACTTCTCTATCTAAAAGTTTGATTGTAAAACAGCAACCTCTGAAGCATCAGCTGTGCCCTTGTACCCAGCTACAAACTGGCCTGCCTGATCAGTATCATCGATTAAATCTTGGACCAGTAATGATTTCCACTTTGAAAGATCCTGTGTCCTTGTATCAATAGCACTACTATTCCTTAAGTAACGAATAACAAGCAACCGAGGAATATCAGTCATTCCCTTCCGTTGTCCACAAGTGGCTTCGCTTGCACCCTCACCAAGGTAAAATTGGCAATAGTCCTGAATAAAAAAAATAAAAATTCAAACACACCAAAAGAATCTAAGTAAATTCTCACTGAAAAATGTAATAAAGTTATAGGAAGTAGGTCTGCCATGTGCAGTTGCTAACACAAGTACAACCACATATTTCCACTTACATTTAAATTCAATAGATTCAAATAAAATTTGAAAGCCAGAGACAATAGGCATCAAAGATTAAGGAGCCACTCGATTAAGGAGCACAATGGCTTGTACAGCAACTAGTAAAGGATAGTCCAGAGCCTGTGGGTTGTACCAGAGAAATGATTCTCCTAACAAACTTTAGAAATTAACAAGCATGACTAGGGGTGGGCAAAAAAACCAAAAACCCGAACCGAACTGCTGGACCGAACTGGAGCATGACTCATGCTTGTTAATTTCTCACCACACTCCCAGCCACAATGTATTCCCCTTCCCTCTAACTGAATCCCTAGAGTCCAGCTCCACTTCACAACTAACTCTCCCTCTTTCCCTCTAAGTGGGTCCTGTATATTTGGGTCTATGTTTATAGATCAAGAACCTATCAGAATTATTCAATTCTTATGATTCCATTTATCTGAATTGTTTGATCTTTTAGTTTCTCTGCTGAATATTGAACCCATGCCTTTTCAAATGCCTCTAGACACACATAATAATGCCCAACGTTTCATTCACAAACTATGAAGGGTACTAACACTAATACCAATACCACAAGGTTCTATAGGCTAATGAACAAACCATGTGTAACGTACAATAGCACAGAAATGATACATCTTACACTCTAGTATGTCAACTAGTATGTCATCCTAAAAAGTAAGTCTTGTTAAAGATGACCATGTAACACTGAAATTGCATTGTGATAAAAAAATTATGAATAAGCATGCTAAACTATTTGCATAAAACAATTTAGAAGTAAAATCAAATGACAAGTTCAAATTGATGTGTTATACACAACCACCATCTAGAAGATTAAACATTGACATTAGACAAGACAGGGCAGCAACTTGGAATAATGTTTTCTTGATTATCATAGGTCATTTTCAAATAATATTGGTATCATTAAAAACATATTCTGAATACATATATATTAAATTCATTCACTAATGCTTAGTCTCAGCTTTGTGTAACACAATATGACAAAGAAATTGAGCATCAATCAACCCAACGAAATAAAAGAATTACCTTCTGCTTTTCACTGTCAAGCCAAGCAAATGTCAACCGCTTTCTCTTAAATGCATCCACAGCTGGAGCCAAGGATTCATTTTCAGATGATGTTTCGACCTCACTTTGCTTAGCCAATGTTTCTTGGACCCTGCAAATAGTCTATGGACCTACATTACAACATCTGACAAATTTGACACGTGCATGCTTGTTTAAAAGACAATGTTTACCTTTACAAAGTATGAACAACGACATAAATCTATTATTACTAGTTAATGTTAAGTACATCAATTAATTACGCTATAAAGGCCTTTAATAAATCATTTCTATTGACAACAACCAAGCCCAATCTCACTAGCTAGGGTTGGCTACAAGAAACAAACGACGCCATAATGTTCTATAATAACTCATGACTATAGCCAAGCCAAACTACTGGTTTCTAAATCTTTCATAATATTTTTGCCTGTAGTTTTTCTTGCCTTCCTATGCCTCTAGCAATTGGTCTATCCTCCATCTGAACTAAAACTCTGAGCAGTACCTTTATATCAAAAGACACCTAAGTTGAGCCGCACGATTTCAACCACCCCGCTTGAATCCAGTGGTTTATATCCCCCTCTGTTTGTCCGTCGTTTCAAACAATTGACCCAAGATAGTTAAACTGTGACTTGTGGTATGGTTTGGTCTCCAACTTTCACGTCGAAGCTAGGGATGCTTACTGTTCTGCTAATCTTTCATTCCATATACTTTGTTTTACTTCTACTCAAATGGAAGCCATTTGCTTGTAAAGCTTGTCTTTGTGTGCTTCTAATGAAAAACCATTTAAATCCTTTTCTAATAGTTTGGCATATGGTTTCCCTCTATCTTTGACTACTGAAACACCCTTCATCTGATTTACCCTCTTACAGAGAGTCCTACAATTCTTCTCAACACATGCCTAAACCACCTAATGCAAGACTCTACCATCTTTTAAAAATAGGCGTTACCCAAACTTTCTCTCTAATGTTTTCATTACTAATTCTTCCTAGCACTGTATCTCCATAAGGTTAAAATTAACAATTAAAAAGTTGTACAAAAAATTATGGCCAATTTCTTAAGGTTATGCATCTATTAAGAAATCTAATTACGGATAACAAAATGGATGAGTATTAGTAATATGCAGTAGTTTCAAAATCTTCTCTTACATTTTGACCAATTAAAACTTTGAATCAAGAGCCACAGACCTACTTTATTAGAAACCAGATAAAAACTCAAATGCCCCGGGTCCCTACCAAAGATACCAGTGATTTGCTATTTACAAAGAACCAACGCAAAAGACAATTCATTTTAGGAACATATCATGCAAGTTAGGTTAAAAACAATACAAAATACATACTTCACGCATTTTGTTCAACTCCACACTTGGTCTTCCCACTGCAATAGCACAATACCAAATAATTGTATCATATCCAGCACGAGAATAACCACGGGGATCACAGCCTAGCTCCATCGATGTCACACTCCTTAGTTGTGGTAGTTCTGTACAGAGAAAGGTCATAATAACTTATGAACAAAAAGTCATAGTGATAATAACTTTGGAGAGATTATACCATGAAATTTTAAGAGTGATAAGATGGCTTAGTGGTTTGGAGAGTGGGACATAGGGGTTGGAATGATAAGGAGGTCGTTCGTTCAACTCCCCCTAGTCCCATTAACAAAATAATAACTAACATCTACCATTCAACATATAAAGTTATACCATGTAATGCTACTTTACAAACTCAACAGGACATCAGTATAAGATTGTGCATCACCTCCCAACCCACTTTTCTAAAACAAGTGTTGGTAAGGACATTTTTGTTATTAAAATTAGAATTATCAAATGAACTGGGCAATTTTTAAACTATAGATCTGTATCTACCTTGATCTTTATTATTTTCCATCATACTCAAAAACAATGAATTGTTAACTGAACCTGCAGCACACAACACAGACAGTGAGTTGAAGGAAGACTAAAGTATATTCAGTTGGATCTCTGGTCGAATGGGAAAGAAACAACTACCATGGTGCACAACAGGTTTGACACCTGGGTCTTTAAGAAATACTATAGCAGGTGCAGATTCTACTCCAAATCTGATATTAAGGAAATAAAAACAAAATAGATTCAATAAATTATTAAATCAAACAGTGAAACAAAAAGCTGATGAATATTTATTTAAAATATTCACAGCGCTATCTTCTATATGGGAAAAGTAACACAGAACATTGTCCTCCAGTTTAGGTTTAATGAAAATTGCAACTTACGCCCCCAACCAATAGGATGATTCCTCTTCCCGCCAGAGAATGAATGCAAATGAAGCATAAGCCCAATAGTCTTTTGCTACTTGTCGCATAAATGGAGAAGCACGCTCCCCGGATTTCGAGAAAAATATTACTTTCACCTATAATATGGTTCACAAATATTCAACCCTAATTAAAACAAATAAATTCAAATATAGATGCAACGAATCAAAGAGAATATAACAAGATAATGACATTGACCACCTAATCAGCCATAAGAACTCCACAGTTAAGATAACTCGCCCAATGGAAAAAAGCTTTATTTGGTATTAGTTGAAGTTAGAGTTTTAGATAAGGAAGAAGGGAAGAGAATAAAACTCTAAATTAATACTATGGTTTAATATTATCCACTTGTCATTATATAGACTACCTAATCACCTTGGAGAACGATTAAAGAAAACTCCAAAAAAAACTTCCCAAAATGATGTGCTACCTAACTTAATTAAGATGCTGGTACTTTACATCAACAACAATGCTAACAAGGAGAATAAATAAGGACATACCTAGCAGCGGAATTAAAAGAAAACTATTTATGTTAAGAAAATTAGGGGAAATGAAAATACAGAAATAAATTTACATAAATAATAGAAGAGAAAAGTAATTCTACCTTATGATGACTACTTTTTCCAAAAAAATTTGCCACCTGAAAATTTATAAGTAGAGTTCCAGGTACATTTCAATCAGTAAACATAGAAATTTGAACAAGCAAACATAATAGGAATCAAACTATTAGCAATATCAACATACTATTTAACTGAAATTGAATTAAAACGTCATATTTATATAATTTATAAGAAGGAGCTTCAACATGGAGATTTTGTTCAACCCTTAGAATTGACATTAGATCATATGGGGTATGAAAGATAGGAAAAGCCATTGAAGTATATAAAACAAAACATTCTGCTTGTTTTCTCAACATCCAAGAAATAAATACTAAAAGTGACCAAATCAAATAATGAAAAATGCAGGGGAATGAACCTAGGGGGCCCGGGGACAGCAAAAACATAACCGAGCGTGTTTATACTGAGTAGTATACCATGTATTAACTACTACCCATTAACACTGCCGAGTGCAAATATTCACTTGTATAAAGAATTTCGTTATATACCATAAATGGTAGGGACAGAAAAGAACTTTTCCACGTATACATTTACAGAAGAACACATTACTTTAGAGTTCAGACAAATTACCAATGACTCCTTTGTGTAGTAGTTAATTTGAGGTAAAGCCAATACAGTTGTTGCAAACCAATTTGTGACCGCGTCAATCGTAGGTTCACCATCAAACCTAACACATATAAATCACGTATTGTAATATCATGCTGTAGTATATGACTAATGCATGTATCATATACACAATATATGATACATATGGTATTGGTAACTATATAAACTAAGTTAAATGTTAATAACCCTCAGTGAGTTAGTTAACAAAAAGGATTTTCAAAATTGTAATTGTGTGTCATCAAATCAAACCATTTCTTTGTCTTATAATAAAACTCACCTACTAAAGCATTTTGCGGTACGACATCCAGGGGAAATGGCAAAAAGAGATGGAATTCCTGGATAAATATATTCAATATGTCATGACAAGCAACTTATGTATTTGGAAATCAAGTAGAATAACTCAAATTTCTAAGAATTCACCATATCAAATGATTTAAATAGAGCAATAATGCTCAGATGAACATCATAAATGAGTTTGTCATAAATGGGCCCACGTTGGTACCAACTTCAAAAACATTTATATTACTATTACTATTACATAAATACAAAACAAGCATATACAGACCCCAACATTGTCAGAATTAACAGCATGTCTGAAACTAGTCTGATTTATGCAAAATTAAAGAATCTTTACAACGAACTTAGAACTATAATTTCTGCAAATAAGTGCTTATTATATTGCATTTGAGCCTTCGTGCTGTAATTTTTTATTTACAAATATAACAGGAGTGAAACCAAACACTATTTAAACCTCAGCAATGGATGTTTTGACGCGAGGCAGAAAACAAAAACTTTACTCAGCACATACCATTTCTGAAAAAGGGTTTTCCTGTTGATCTTTTATCAGCAAAGTAAACAGAGACCTCCTTCTCACCAAGTTCCACCATACCAGTATTTGCAAATTCATCCAATAAAGAAGCTAGAAGTAAAGAAAACAATCAGCATTTTCTTATCCTTAAACTGGTGTGATGACTGATATGACAAATTGCTTGGATATCATTTAGATAGAGTGATGTTATAAACTATAGATTAGAAAACTCATAAACGCAATATTTAAATTCTGTTTATAAAATGAAAACTATACAGCACATTTAAAAACATAGTACCTAACTAGGAGTTTGTGATCAAATAACATACCAATTTTATTCCAGGACTTAGAGAACTCAGCACAACGATTGCTTCCCGATGAATACAACTGATACATACATGTATGTTAACTCAGGAACTTTTAAAGAATAATTATAAACAAGTTAGAGATTATATAATCAGGCAACAATGGTGATAACTGATAAATAGTCTTTGCCAGAAAGATCAAACAAATCCATCTTTTGGGGAGCAGCTTCACTACACCAAAAATGAACTTGATGTCTTCCAGATTTACAAATGTGATAAAGCATAATTCATAGTTTCCGAAGCCTCAGACAACATGAAAACAAATCCCTTAAAAACAGGGTAACAGGTTCAGATATTTGACATTTCTGTTGTTGAAATCATATTGACTTTACAAAAAAATAAATGCGCTTAGTGGAAACTTCGTCTGCCTCTCCCTATTTTCCAAGTTTAAAGCAGTGTATTATTAGGTGTGAAAAGGTGCCCCCAATTGAAGAGGTACTGCACCAGAAGGGCTCAGTACCTCTCTTGCAGGTTGAGGCACAGCTACGAAATTGAGGCACATGCCTCTGGCACCTTAGGGATGCTTTTATGGTTCATACAGCCCAAGACAAACATTTAATGCCTTATTAATAACCATAAGGAATACAAATCCCCATCTAACTTACAGACCGAAATCTAAAAGAAGTAAAAATCAACTATGTTGAAATAAAGAACCCTCGACAGGCTGCGTTTAACTAATAGTTGTTGCAGCAGATGTTTAGTAAATTGAAAACCCCAATACTTCAGTATTTTACTTGAGTAGTTAAATTATGTAGAAAATTGATGCATATTATTTGATAATTGACTATCGTATTACTTATTTGTTATTTGTAAATGTCCACACCTTTTTTCAAGGAGGCATTCCAATTTTGGTGCTACTTGCCTCAAGCCATTAAAACCCCCTTGTATGAAAGTGAGACCTTTAGCAAATAAAACCCTATCATTTAAAAACATTTTAACTCTATTAAAATAAATTAGCATCCCAGTTATAGTTCTTAGTCTAACGTGGTATAAATGCTGTATTCTGGAATAAATATTCTTCAGGCTGAACAAATTATTAAGATCTTACATCAGTTCCTTATGTTTCAAAAATGATAAAATGCTGCATTCTGGAAACAACAGCTCATAACATTTAGCTTAGTTGTTAGCATGAAAACAATATATTTTATGTTATCTTCTTTTCCTATCCCTAAAAACATACATAAAGACTTGACAAGAATCTCAAATACAAACTTATATCCTATTGGTTATAAATGATGGGCAGGCCTCACCCCAACTTTGGGGATTGAGTTATACTTAGTCTAAATCCTATGATGCTATCAGAGTCTATCCTACATTTGTTTTTACACCATCCTGTTGTTGCGCCACCCATAGGTGACTAAATATGACCAAAAGAATGGTTATTAGTGGTGGGCAGCCCTCACCCCCATGGTCTGGATTTTGGAAATCGGTTAGGCCTAACCATAATTTGAAGAAAAACAACACAATTTCACAAACGGAGATCATTAGTTGCAATATATCAGAGCATATTCTACACTGTACGTACCTGAATTAGCCATGGCTTTGAATCTGGAAATATAGACTTGAAATCACTTGCAGTAATGACTTTAGTAGAACGATCAATAGACTCTGAGAGGTAATAAATAATGCATGCATCAAAATATTTCCATGTTATAAATCCTTTAAGAATATTCAGCAAACAATTCCTGTAATTTATGACGAAGGGCTTGACTAACCAGAGGAAGGGGTGTGTAGTAAAGGAAGGTCCAATTCTGAAATGTTTTTCCCAGCATAACGCTTGTTGGCACTCTCAATGATATGCTAGCATCAAAAATCATATCATTTAGTTGAGAAAAATTGGAATCGACAATATATCAAGAACGAAACACACTCTTAGAACAAATTGTAAAGAACAAACTCGAGTTTTAAAGTATGCAAAAGTACTCACAAGTTGTTCATCAATGCCAAATAAGTCATAGTCTCTTTTCCTTAAAGGATTAGTCAGCAACTCATAGGCATATCGAATCTGTAAGATTTCGGAGCAAATTAAGTACAGAACCATAGTAAATCAACAACACTTGTGGCATAATGGACAGCTTCCAAATAAAGAACATACACGACATCAGAACCATATTGTAGGAGATGAGCATATGATAGGAAAAAGACAATACCAAAGTACAAATAAAGTACTAGTAACATGTTTCTGTGTTATAATATCCAAGACATTTTCATCATTTCATTTTCAAAAGGAGGTACATTGCATTGTAGGGTTCAACATGCACAACCCCCAGAGAGGACTTGACTTTTTCAAAGGAGGTACATGGCATTGTAGGGTTCAAGTTACAATTATAAGATATCCAATTATCATACTTCATTGTCCTGAATCTAATTTTCTTTCACACAGACTCACCACCAGCCAACACCATTCCAGCACGGACCAAATTTAGCATGCAGATAAAACTCATAGCCTACGTATTAAAGTATACGATCAAATAGATGTACAGTAGCCAGATACGTCTATAACTAATCTGTAAACACATTTATAGACACACACACACACACACACACACAGACAGACGCACATACACACATACGCACATACACACATACACACATACACACATACATACATACATACATACATACACATAGTCTCACATACACATGCGCATGCATACATATTTTGATGCTGTACTTCTTCAGTGTAAATCACAACTACAGTCAGTTTGAGATCACTCCTTTTTTTTCACTTCCATACACTTCAATACTACCAAATACCAATTGTTTCATCTTGCTAAAAATAATGGGCTTTGTCAGCAGACTGATTCACACTAAGGTAGCTTCACTAGCAAAGACCATATTTGAACTACAGATTTGAACCTCTCATACATAAATAAACAAAGCACTTGTTTTTTTTCATATCACTTCTCATATAGTATATGCACCATTTATTTTAAGATAGCGCAGTTCAACAAGTCAAGGTTGTAACTGTATGTGTCTGATTATTATGGATTCAATGCCTATGAACCAAAATGACTGCACTGATATACATACTTGGAAAACTGTCATTTTAAATGCTCAAATAATTTAACAGAGTCTACTCTTTACGAAATACATTATAATTTATTCAGCATAAAATAAATCAAATCAAAAAGCCAGCACAAAAACTTAACAAGGTTAAGAAAAAGGTGAAACTGGGTAGAGTTATTCTAATCATAGCTTTTTGCGACTTTGCGTCATATTCTACTTCACATTACTGCATATGCATATCTTTTCCTCTTTTAAGACTTCGTTAAGAATTATCCAAAAATAACATAAACTCCAATTCTGTATCAAAGACCTTTTTCTTTGAAGAATAAGTGCATTACACAACAATTTAAATGATAGACTACAGAGCTTATAAATGACACTAACCTTTAAAAACTCATGAACATCAGATACTTCGACATCCGAATTCCTGAAAGACCATGAAAGCAGTCTCATAAGATCATTAACAAGGATGCTGATAAAGTGTCGTCAAAGATCCCCACAATTTGTTTTTCATACTCAGAACTATTACAGAACAACATGTTCAGCAAGCTACATGATAAAGGAATCTTAACCCCCCGTGTTACAACCATCAAACTCCATTACATGTTACAAACTCAAATGAAATGCAAATCCTAAGAATTAAACTCTATTACATGAATTATTTGAGCAGCGTCATCAAGGTTTATTAAGTTTCTGCAATCCCAATGCAACCACGATTAAGACTACATCAAATTCACTTGACCACAATTTAAAATCTTGAAGGATAGTATGAAAAGAAAGAATACATTACAATACCTAGATGGAAAGAGTAATTATATACCCAGTTACTTGTTTTCAATCTATAATAATCATTCTTCAATATTTTACAACATACATTTACCTTGCATAGTAAACAATTGTGTTCTATTAAATGCTAACCACTAGAAGGATGATAGTATTTTCCAAACCTAACAATGTTCAGACACGACAACGACAGTGACACATAGGCACTTATAATAATTTAAGAAAATGAAAGTAATTGAATATAACTACATCTATCGGTGTCAGACACCTTCAATCCAAAGATCAGTGCTACATAGTTTTTTTTTAATAAAGCACCTCTAGTTAAGCTGAAAGAGTTGTGTTGCATAGTTGTTAAATGTCAATCAACAATAAAACCATTCAAACCCATTTGGGTTGGTCTGGTGGTGTTGGATTGGGACATTAGAGTGTGGTCCCCTCAAAGTCTCAGGTTCGATTCTCCTCTGGTGTCAATTTCGGTGGGATAGTTTAGCTTCTCAAAAAAAAAAACCATTCATAGTGACCAAATTCAAATAGAAATATTTAAAACTCAATTACCATTTAGATTCAAGCTTTTCATAAGCCTCCTTCACTTTGTCAATCGAACTATACATCTGAATTTGCAGAACTGCATTCACAAAAACAGATAATTCAAAAAAAAAAACTTAATAAAAAAACAAAAAAAATGGTAGTTACTAGTTACCATCATAATGAGAAGGAGGAAAAGCATTGGGAATGAGAAAAAGCTGGTAGAACATGGCAGCAGAGAAGAGAAGAAGAGGAAGTGCATAGGCTTTGATGATGGAAGCCATTGAAGGTGATGAAGGAGGTGGAGAAGGATTCGTCGGAACCCTAGACATGGTGGTGGTGATTCAGAATTCAGACGAAAGAGAATAAGCAATCGTGTGTGGTATTTATAGACTCCGTGATTTGTTTGTTTCACTATATCTTAGGAGCAGAACATCACGGTGTGTAACTAACTGTGTTTGGTTTTTTAAACACTCAAACTTAGAATGTGTTTAAAGTTGTTTTGTCAACAATTATATCTTTCCTTTCAAAAAAACAAAATAAAACAATTATATCTTTTTTTAAGGAAAAAAAATCTATTTTTGGTTTCATGATATAACTATTCTAATATTCACTAAACAGTTTAGATTTTTTTTTCTAATCTCACCCTAAAAATATCCAAGATTAATTAGAATAGACTGACGGTGTAAAACAACTTTATACTATCAACCAATTAAAATCACATGATTAAACACATCATCTTAAGCGTTAAAAAAAAGGAAAAATCAAATAAAATATGGATAATAAATGGCATATCCCACATTGTTTTTTTGGTTACAATATCCCACATTGTTTAACTAAACATATCATATTAAGTGTTAAAAATAGAAAAAATCAAATAAAATCTTTTCGAATAACCGTTTCTACCCACGTTTTATAATTTGGCCGTTTTCAATATGCATTACATCTATCTCCATTACGTCCATCTCTGCAATAACAAAGTAACTTCATTTCATAAATACAACTAAAATATAAGATTGATTCTCTACATAAATGTAATGATGTGCAGCATGAATGGCCTTTATATATATATATATATATATATATATACACTTATACAAAATCCATTAAGCTCCTGAGCTGGTACATGACGAGCAACTGCACTCCATCCAGCATCTCCCTGATGATCCTCAACATGATCCTCGTGCTAACCTGAAAACCTGCACCAGAAGGAATGGGATGAGACATAATGTCTCAGTGAGCTCCACCCAACCTACTGTTGGCAACATCGGGGAACCTAGGGTCGTCATGCCTACTTTTGACAATCTCGGGGATTCTTATGATCGCCAAGCTTTAACCTTTCCCATATAGGGTATACCTGCATGTTCCTACTATCATGTGTAGTCATAATAACTAAACTACATCCTGCTAAACTAATGATCAAGGGGAAACCTAGGATCACTGCCTGAGCCTGATAACTGAATAGTCATGAAATCTAGACTATAACCTGATAACTTGGTGATCGAGGGGACTCCTAAGATCACCACTTGATACCTGCCTGATAGGTAAATCTGCCTGATAACATAATAAAGTATAAACTGATACATATTATTATGTTAGATGTTAGCGTTGAACAAACATTATTATCTGAGTTCATTTTATGGAATGCCCCCGAGTGGAGTAACCCCGAAGCACATTCCCCTGATAACCGGTGAAAATTCATATCTGAGGCTAATCACCGGACTCCTCCTGCCTGTATTGTGTGGGTTATCCTCGCGGAAAGTTCCTCCCATTCCAGCTATAACTGGAACCCCCTGTGCTCTCTAACTGCGAGATCACAGAAGTCACAATAATCTTAAATAACTTATGTGTGGGTTATCCTCACGGAAAGTTCCTCCCATTCCAGCTATAACTGAAACCCCCTGTGCTCTCTAACTGCGAGATCACAGAAGTCACATAAATTTAGCCTGATAATTAATTATTCCTGGTATATAAAATGTACAATAACCTGATAATTTCCTGAACATATATATATATATATATATATATATATATATATATATATATATATATATATATATATATATATATATATATATATATATATATATATATATAAGAGTCGTCATGTAGGCTCCTTAACGGACTGGCCTATCCAGAATAAATCTGAAGCGTACATGTGCCACGACTTGTCAACATATATATACATGTTTATACATAGTCTGTATAAATCCTGATAAAAGTCCTTGTACCACTAACTAGGGTACATCCTATCCTGAACTGTTGCGTACATCCACAGTGTCACTCTGACGTGAACAACTGGGACACGCCCTGATGTACATATAAATGTACCTGAAACTGGGGAAAAGCCTGGTACCTCTATCTACAGTACACTAAAACATGCCTGGTTAAGGGTATCCTGAGAAACTAACCCTTAACATACCTGATACTATTCTCATAAGAATCCTGGAATGTAAGAAACATTCCTAGTACTCATGTACTTTCAACTGAATACCTCTCAGTTCCTGTTAACCTATTAAAGGTTCTAGACATATCGTTATCATATGTCATACATATGGGCTTACTATCCCATCTATAATAATTCTCGTGGATAAAATACCCATCACTCTGATATGATACATATCTTTAACCTAGATTAATCCTTGAAGGTTCTTGTATATTACTACCCCAAAGCATATCAAAGATCATTGGCAAGGTACAATTCTTTATAATAAAAAAATGCCATCCTGGGAAAGTTCGCTTTGCGACCCTGAGCGTCGCTCTGCGATCCCTGCGTCTGAACCTTCAGACTCTGAAGTCAGCTTCTGAAGGTTCAGAGTCTGAAGCTTTCGCAGAGCGTCCAAAACTTCGCTCTGCGACTCAGCCTCTGATCACTTCGCAAAGCAAAGTTTGGGCGATGGTAGACAGTAGCAAAACCCTGCTACTTCGCAGAGCAAACTCTTGGTCGCTCTGCGACCGTAGCAGAACATAGAATTTTCTGAAAAACATGTTTTAATCTTGAAAACCGTACCCAACTGTCCAGTGATCTTTGAAAACATGCCAGGGACTCATTTGAACTATAAAAACTTACTGTGAACTAGGATTAAGCAAGGATCAAGCATATGTATCAAAAAGGGGGGAAAACTATCCTTTTCCTTATAACTTTAGAAATCTGATGTGATTCTCACACAATTATAACCCAAAAGGGATAAGCTACTCTAAGGAACTCACTATAAAGTTGCTGGTCTTGATAAGCTTCCTTTTACCAAACCCTAGCTTGGTCTTACTCTTTCCTTACTTTTTCCTCAAGCTTCCTTTGCTTCAATCTTTTCCCAAAACTTGCTTGCTGACAGCTCCAGAAAACAGGGAAGAAAACTGGTGGATCACAGCTGTTGATCCTCATGACCGAATCTAGAGAGAGAGGGAGAGAAAAATCTCTTTTCTAGTGAGAGAAGGAAATGTCAATAATGAAGAATTTCAAGCTTATCTCTTTAAATACCCCTTCCTCTCATAATTACAAATCTGCCACTACTCTCTCTTAATTCCTCTGTTACGGATAAAAGTTACATTTAAGTGGGATGTTACACTCTACCCCCTTAAAGAAATTTCGTCCTCGAAATTTAGAATCCTCCTAAGATCATGAATGAATAGATCCATTCTACCTCTTTCTCTACTAGCCTAAGCTCCAAAACAATTGTTTATCGGGATTTCATGGCTACTCTATGGTCTGACCTGTTGATTATCCATGCGCCTCATTTAAACCTGACTGGTTAAAACTGTTCCCTAGCTGTGGTTTCCATCTCTGTAAGTCAGAATATCTGACAATCTCTTCCTTAACTGAAGGACTTGAGGTACATACACAATTTTTACATAGTAGGATGTATGGTTGTATGAACCAATACCCGACTCACTTGACTATAACTCTTGCTCACACACTTAGTGCGAATCCAACTTAAGGTTATTAAGCATATTGGATACTCGTACTGAATTCATAAGTTTCCTTCATTGACCACTTGGTCTTACCTTGACGACATCGGGTCAATTTTATCTTCCTCAATTGATTCCACTGAATCCTTATCTTTGACTTTCGCCTCGTAAGACGGCAACTCACAGTTATAATTATACCATTCTTCATATAGAACCATCTTTACTGAAACATTCGAAGCTTATAGGATTTAGTCCAAGTGATAAGTGGTATACATCGTCTCCCATATCATCATATGATACAACTCATAGCGCATAAATTACATACATGATCGAGTACGTGTACACTACTAAAAATAAGTTAATTAGTTTCATAGTTATCCTTAGAAATTGGTTACACATATGATGACCATTATTTTTTTAAAAAACAATTAAATTAAATTTTGTAAAATGACCATTATGCACATAAAATTAAGGAGATCATGATTTTTAATAAAGACGATTATGAAATTTTGCTGGACTTTGATTTTTATATATTGTTAGTAGAAGGATTTTTAATCAAAAGACTGATCTTCTCACATCTTTACTCGAAAAGGTCAAGAGTTATTCGTATTGGTGGTTAAAGCGTGTTATGTATTGTTTGATTTTTATAACTTACTTGAAGGTTGAATCCTTCGATGTATTTAAAGGCAGTTTCCTAAGTTTTTTTTGTTGTTGTTGCGCTTGCAGTAGCTTTGTGTCGTAACATACTTTGGCTCTTTGTTTCTCTAGTACGCCTTGTACTAGAGGGACATTTTTTTGTTCGTTTAATATATTTTCTTAGCTTTTTAAAAAAAAAGATTTAGTTTTTTTTAATTAATAATTTGATTAATATTATAAAATTATAAAATAGTTTAAATGAATTTTTAGTTACACCACAGTTTGATAAAAATACTCTTAAACTCATTTTAAATTTTCAACTATTACCCTTTCATCTTTTTTCTTCTTTAGCCTCTTCCATCTAGTTATTTTTTTCTTTCTTTGTTCTCTCTTCGTCTTAATCTACTAACAATATATAAAAATCGAAGTCTAACAAAATTTCATAATCGTCCTTATCAAAACTCACGATCTCTAGAGCTGTCAATTTAGTAGGGCTTCAACTTTTGAGCCCCAGCCCACATGTTAAGGGGGCTTAAAAAGCAATAAGAAAAAATAGGCCCCCTTTTACATAGCCCCAAATATACAATAGCCCCCAAATATATAATAGCCCACAAAGGGCCAAAAGCCCCATGTAATTTTTTTCAAAAAAAAAAAAGCTGAAAACCTGTTAAACCCACAGTCAACGCCGGAGCTCCGGTGCCGGTGGTGGTTCGCGGCGGCGGCCCGAAATTTTTTCCGGCGAAAAACCGGTGGTGGATGGCGGACGCGCAATGGTGGACGGTGGCCGGTGCGGTGGATGTCAGAGCTCCGACGGTGGTTGGTTGTGAGGGTGGTGGCTGTGATTTTTAATTAATTAAAAAATAAAAATATTTGTTTTTTCATAAATTGTTTTATTATTATTTTTTCTTCAAAAATAATAATATAATTAGTGGGCCTTGAAGCCTTTATCATTAAGCCTGTAATATCCCGCTTAGATGTAACATTTATCAGTATCAGATAAGTTCGAGCAAATAAGGGCAAAGTTGTAATTATGAGCTGGAAGGACTTTATATAAGGGAAAACTAAGATTTTATTCATTTCCTCATTTTTCTCTTCTCTCTCTAGAATTTAGATTTTTCTCTCAATCTCTCTCTAGGATTCGGTCCTCACCATCCCAGGCTTCCAATTCATCAAATTTCTTCCTCAACTCTTGGAAAACAAGCAAGCAAGCTTTTGGGGAAGATTGAAGCAAGTGGAACTAAGGAAAACCAAGTCAAGAGGAAGGGTTCCAAAGCTAGGGTTTTGGAGAAGACTCAAGTTAGGACTTGGAAAGCTTGGCAAGACCATCAATGATTCAGGTGGGTTCCTTAGAGTAGCAATTTTTATTTTTCCCTTTTGGGTCAGTATTGTGTGAGATTCACAACAATTGCTAAGGTTTAAGAGAAGGATAGTTTTTCCCCTTTTTGATACATATGCCTAATCCATGTTTAATCCTTGATCCCTATATGTTTTATAGCTTAAATGAAATCTCTGGCATGTTTTTCAAGATCACTGGGCAGTTGGGTACTAAGATTATTTAAAGATGAAACTTGTTTTCAAATTCTGAGTTCTGCTACGGTCGCAGAGCGACCAGGAGTTTGCTCTGCGAAGTAGCAGAGCTTTGCTACTGCCTATCTTCGCCTAGCCATCGCTTAGACTTCACTTTGCAAAGGTATCAGAAGCTGAGTTCGCAGAGCAAAGTCCTTGGACGCTCTGCGAAGCTTCAGACTCAGGTATATCAGGTTCTGAAGGTTCAGACTCTAAATGTTCAGAGTCTGAAGGATCAGACGCAGGTTTGCAGAGCGAAGTTAAGGGTCGCAAAGCGAAGTGATCCAGAAAGGCTTTTTCTAAATAAATAATTGTACCATGCCAATGACCCTTGTTATGCTTTGGGATAGAGATATTCATGAACTTTCAAGGATTAATCTAGGATAAAGATATGTATCTTACAGAGTGTTGGGTAATTTAACCACAGATTCTCAGGTAAGAGAAACAAGAAGTTATTATAGATGGGTTTATAAGCCCTAAGCATGACATATGATAATGATATGTCTAGATCCTTTGATAGGATAGCAAGATGAATGTACTCAATTAAGTGTACGAAAGTACAAGGAATGTTTCAACATTCAAAGCTTCAGACAAGCTTAAGGGGGTTCAGTTTCCCAACAATGATTAAGTGGCTTATGAGAACGATAAGCTTAGAACCTTATATTATAGGTTAAGTATCACATGATTAATTACGTGATGAATGCATCAGATATGCATATGTTCAGAGTAATGTATCAGATATACATATGAATTATTAAGCCAAGAATTAAAGTATAAATTTATACGTGTTCAGCAGACTCCGGATTATGCCGGATGGGACTTCTCCGAAAGGGTTGACCACACGTAAGATTTCAAGTTATATATAAGAATATGTTAACTAAAATAAGTTGTGACTCTATAACTCCCCGTTAGTAGTGGAGTTAAGGTACCCCGTTAGTAGTGGTTAGGCGTTCCTCAGATGTAAGTCCTACATGACGAAAAGATAAGTTAAGTCGTGATTCTCAAGCTCCCGTTAGTAGTGGAGTCGAGGTTCCCTGTTACTAGTGGACATGCATTGTTTCTATGTAAGTCCTGCACGACGATAAGAGGAGTCCGGTGTTAGCCTGATATGATAGGAATTTCACCAGTATGATGGAAGATGTACTTCGGGGTTACTCCACCCGGATGCACTCCGTAAAATGAACTCAGATAATTATTGTATGGTCAACGCTAACTTTCTAACTTTATGTTAAAGAAAGATGTATATGTATATATTACATGAGATTATGACAAAGTAGTCATCAGATAACAGTTATCAGAAAATGATCATAGGATGTCCCCAGATCATTAAGTATGAGATTATGAATATGTTATGAATATGAAAGAGATATGCAGTGATCCTAGATTTCCCCTTGATCACTAAGTTAACAGGAAGTAGTCTAGTTTTTACGACTACACGGGATAACAGGAACAAACATGTTTAATCCCTTTTGGGAAGAGTTTAAGGCTTGGCGATCATAGGTATCCCCAAGATTGCCAATAGGGTAGGCATGGCGACCCTAGGTTCCCCGTGTTTGCCAACAGTAGGTTGGGTGGAGCTCATTGAGACATTATGTCTCATCCTAATCCTTCTGGTGCAGGTTTACAGGTAAGCAAGAGGTTCGTGAAGAAGTTCTTCAGGAAGATGCTGGATGGAGTGCAGTTGCTCGTCATGTACCAGCTCAGGAGTTTATCAGACTTTGTATAAGTATTTTAGTGGTACTTGATTATTGTATAAACGAGCAAATCTGTATTCATTCGGTTGTTGTATGTTATTATTATTGAAAAAATTTGATGTATCCAGTATCAGTTAACGCACATGCTAATATTCTAGATTAAATTAGTATGAGTGTTACCATTGGTATCAGAGCAGGTCGATTCAGACCGGGCCTTGGGTCATTAAAGATTCAATAAAAGTAGTGGGACCATTGGGTTTCGGATATTGTTCTAAGGGTCACATCTAGTTGAGCCTGATCAACTCAATCTACTATATGACAGTTAGGACGAATATCTGAGAGCTGAATGTGACCGTGGAGGAATGAAGTGCATGAAGAGTGATGTTTAAGATGTCACATTTTAAGACAGGAACTGGCATAGAAGTATTTAATGCCAAGTGGTGGTTGTCAAACCGTAAAGTAACGGAGCCTGTTAATGGTAGAGTTTCAGGAATGTTAGAGATATTTAAGAATAAGGTGAAGTACCTTAAAACAGATGGACGCGTCATTGAGAGGTGTCTCGTCTGAGGAGACATAGGAAGTAAGGGATTATCAAGAGCTTTAGACTCACAACAAGGATAGAGTGTGTAAGAATCGATGGACTCGCGCACTCGAACCGGATGAGATTTTAATATCCAAATAGTTAAGAGACTTAATTATGGATTAAGCAAGTTATTTGGACAGATAAAGCTAACCCCTCAAATGTGGTCTTGAAGGTGAATCACAAGTGAGTTTAACCCCATCAGATCAGCCACATCTCCCGAATCTTAAGTGTCGGATTTGTGAATTAAGAAGAGAAGATGGTATGCGACCTAGGAACCAAGATGAATGAGTAAGTAGTAGTGATGAGATTGGTTGCATATCGAATCGTGATTCAGATATGTCCTATTTGGTAAGAAGATTGGAACATAAGCTAAACTCAATGAGAACTTTGCACAAAGAAAAGTGAATCGGATTACCTTCCTTTACTATGAGTCATCGAGATGTTTTTGTATGAGAAATGCAAGCTTAGCGACAAGTAAAGGAGACCCCTAGGATGGGAAAAGAGATGAGATATAAATTCTCAGCAGAATCGGGAAAAGGATATTGGATAATAAGACCAATTAATCGGGTACTCGAAGAGACGTAGCCGATGTTTGGGCTTACAATAGAGCCGGTAAAAGTTTGAATCTATTTCAGACGGATTGTTTCCGGAGAAACTCGAGGAGTAACCTAAAAGATATGGTAAAGTTATGGGGACCTAAGTTGTTTTTGAAAGTTGTCACAAGTGAATAATGTGTGAACTTAAGTTTCTTCAGGTATGCTTTTAGTAGGGTTTCTGCAATGTTTAAATGATTATACATGCTGAGCTGACCATGAAATGGTTACAGAATTCAGAATATGGAGAATAAGCGAGAATCAGTGTATAAGCTGTTTTGACAGAAAAACTGTTTAGCTCGTAACTGTTGTTAAAAAAACTGTTTACGGGTTTTGGCGTAATTTCGCGAAAACAAGTATATTGTTTATGTTCGAAAAGAAAACACAAGGTTAGGAGATGACCAATCAGTAAGTTAAGCAGGTGGTTTAAGCCACAAGAGAATCAACAAACGTAAGATGGTTCTATTATGATAGCTACAAGTCATTAAGTAAAAAAGATTGGTCAAAGAGATTTAATTTGATAATAGTGGTGTAGTACTCCTACTCCAAAGTGAATTATTTAAAATCAGGGTTGCGCAGTGGAGAAGTAATCCAAGGATGAGTTAACGAACAATTCTAAGCTGAAGCTTAGAGAACAAGGATGCTTGTGAAGTCCTTGTCAGTTGAACCACAGAAAGGTATTAAGAGTCCAGTTCTTACAACGTAGAATAGCAGTAAGCAATGACATCTCGAACTTATCATAAGTTCTAACATGAAATTTTAAAAGATAAGCTGAGGAATACTTCAAACCTCGAAACTCATGAGGAATGGAAATCGAAGCAGTTTAAGAGTATGTGGTGAGAAATAAGAAGGATATGTTCCTACTACGTTAAGTCTTAAGTGAATGAAGTCACCACTAGTAAAGTAATTTAGCTATTTTAGCACAATGACTTCAAGTGGACTTGAAGAGTAAGTTTAGCCAAAAGAGAATTTTGCATGAGGCAACATCAGTACAGGTTGCACTTGCAAGATGATGTTTTTGAATTTGAACCATTGATCAGAAACGACAATGCAGTGGCATATGAGTTTATTTCACGCTGTACCCATGTTATGTCAACATGTCGCATGTACCAAGCTATGTTTAATAATGTATATTTATCAGGCAGCGTTTATGCTACTCAGACAGTAGTGTAACATATTTTTCAGCTATGTGACATGTTTTAGTAACTGTTGTAAGCGGACATTAATGTTCAAGTGAGAAGGTATTAATCAGAACATGCTTGTTGTTACTGAACACGTTTTAGCCAAAGAGTATGGAAAGGCTTTGAACTCTATATACAGGAATGAGAAATAAGTTTATAATACCGATAGAATGTAACCGTAATTTATGTTATGGGATAATGTATACTTAGGGAATAAACATGAGTTAAGAATAAGAAGAACTCCAGCTGATGTGGTATTGTCTCAAGTATTTTTGATTAAGAATGATGTCCCATTAGTTGGACAAGGCTGATGTGATGTATTGTTTACCCGTTAGTAGTGTACACGTACTCAATCATGTATGTAAGCTATGTGCTATGAATTGTATTATATAATTGTCACCCCAATTTTTGACCCAGTTTTGATTCGTTTTAATCGTCTTTTTTAAGGCCGATAATTTTCGTCGTTTCAGACGAAATTTCGGCAGGGAGGTATTTTAAAATACCTCATTTAGGTTTTCAAAGGTGATAATTTTAGTTTTATTGTTATTTCTTTTTTAGTTTAGTTTTTTTATTATTATTTTATTAATTTCGTTTTTTATTTTTTTAATTATTTTCTGTTTTGATTTATTTTTTTATGCTGTCATTTTTATCATTTATTTTAATTACTTAATTAATTAAAAAACAAATCCATCACTTTCTCCATCAGAATTGCATCAGATCCATCCTTTTCCCATCAGTTTTTTTGTCCATTCTTGCTTGGCTTCTTGCCATTTTTTTGATTAAGCCACAGATCCCTCTCAACAGCTCTGCACACAACCTCTTTTGTCCATACAATTTCAATAAAAACAGTGAGATAGAGAGGATTTGAGGAGAATAAACTGAACAGAAAACAATCAAGAACATAACAGAAAAACACAACACAAAAGCAACTCAGCAACAAAAACCACAACCCACTCCCCTCACCACTCCAAAACCACAAAGCTCCCCACCCCAACACAAGACCAAATTCGGCCAGCTCCCTAACCACACAACCACCCAAAACGCGGCCACAACACCCCTCCCCAACACAACCCGCGCGCGCACCAGCCACCACAACGCACCAGCCACCTCAAACGCACCAGCCACAACAACAACAACACTAAAACACACCCAAAACGCAGCTACACACCAACACAAAACACCACACAACACTCGGCCATAACTCACACAAAACCACACGAACACACACGCACAAGACCACACTCACGACCCAAAACAACAACAGCACAATACACGCATAAACAACACAACACAACAGCAAAAGCCGCGAGCAAAACCCCACAAAACCGAGCCAAAAAAAGAACAAAAGGTAGTTTTTTTAAAAATTTTCGAAACTTTAAGTGTAGATCTAGGATTTTTGGAAAAGATTTTGAAAAAACTAAGCCCGGATTTGAGAAGAGGGCGAGAAAACGAGTAGGAAAAACTAATTTTTTTTTAAAAAAACGGAATTTTAAAATTCCGGCGCGGTGGCGCCGCCGGCGGCCACCGCGCCGGAAAATTTTCCGGCCACCGGAGGGGGGAGGGCGCGGCTGAGAAAGAAGAGAGGAGGAGGAGAGAAAAAAAAAGAAGAAGAGGAGAGAAGGTTAGAGAGAGAAGTGAAATGAAAAATGAGAAAAATCTTGTAAGAATGGGTATTTATACCCCCCATAAATCCTGCGCGCGTGGGTGCATGCGTTAGCATGCACCCTCGCCCCTTTGGCCCTTTGATATTAAATCGAACGGTCCTGGCTATTTTCTCCCTTGTGATCAGATCAGGGCCCTCTGATTAATCAGACGGCCCAGATTAAATCACGCTGGCCCAATGCATTTTGGGCCTATTTCTTTCAAATCTGATTATTTTCTCACTTTCTGCACCTCTTATTTTATTTTTACACCTCCCTGTTTATTTCTTTTATTTTTTTTTTTTCTTCTTTGCAATTTTATTTCCTATTATTATTATTTCCTTTTTATTGTTTCTTTATTTTTAACATCTTATTTTTTTTATTTATCACATCATATCATGCATTTTATTTTATTTGTCATTTCACTTTGCATTTATCATTTTATTTATTTATATGTCATTAGAATGCATTTAGGGTTTTACTTTGCATTTCACTTTGAGCTAACACCGTAATATAATCCCTCGTATTTATTTTATCGCACTTAATTTCACTTTGAGCATTAATGCTTTAATCTTTTCATGTTTTCTTTATTTCATTTTTTTCATCAAAGTATCACTATATTTTCAATATATCAAAACAAAAAAACAATTTTCTTCTCGTAAATGGAAATAAATATTAAGAGTTTAATCGACCGAAAAAAGGAAAACTTGGGTAGACACCCGACGCTTCCCCGAATGCGGAATGCGAGATCCCCGTCTCGACCACGTTCAAAGCATTCGTCTTTCGATTAAATTTTTAATAAAACAAAAATAATAAAAAAACATTTTTCTTTAGTGAGCGAAAAAGGAAAACTTGGGTAGACACCCGACGCTTCCCCGAATATTCGAAAACGAGGTAGACACTTCACTTTTCGGATATTCGTCCTCCGCTTAAAATCAATCTCAACCCACTTAACTTTACTTTTTTTTTCACGCCCATGTGCGTTTTCAAACGGATACCATCGCCCAAGCGCGAATCCGTCTTTTTTTCTAAAGCAAACTTTTTCGCCCAAGTGCGACTAAACCATTTTCATAAATAAAATCAATCAACACACAAATATTTTCTACCAAAGAACTACGTAGCTTTGAATTCTCCATCGCACCGGGGGATACGTAGGAGCAAGATAAAAATCTTGTCAAGCACCCTAATAAAAAACTCATTCTTAGTCTTTAAATCATTTTTCTTTCTCTTCCATTCTTTACAAACATTTTTATGAAACTAACACATTTTGAAAGCTAATTAATTAATGGTTCCCGTTGAGTACAACGGATGTGAGGGGTGCTAATACCTTCCCCTCGCATAACCGATTCCCGAACTCGAATTTGGTTGCGATGACCTTGTTCTCGTTCTCAAAGGGGTTTATCGACGTTCCCCTTTTCAAAAATAAAACTTCGGTGGCGACTTTACTGTCTAGCGAGCGTTTTTCGCCCGCGCATTTTCCCCGCCGCTTCAGCTGGCGACTTCACTGGGGATCCTTAGAGAATCAAACCTAGTTAGTTAGTTAGCTTTTAGTGTTAGTTTCTTTCCTTTATATTTGTTTATCTTTGGTCTATGTGCTTTATTTTATTTCCGCTTTGTTTATTTTTCTCACCTTTTATGTCATCGTGCTATCATATTGGGATTATTCAAAACATTTTTTTTGAGTGGAGCTCTGCACCCGAGCTTAAAAAACCTAGGTTTAGGATGGTGGTTGCGTAGTATTGGCTTTCGAGATAGACATCTCGTTTAGTCAATATGAAGACCCCACTTAGAGATGGTCCTCTTCGCGAAAGGTCGTCCGTATAATGGTTAACCCGTTATTATGGCGAAATTCCGAATTGGACCCCTAACTCTAAGGACCTTTTCTTAGAACCTTTTCAAATTTTGGGTGTTTGTATTAGCTTTCGAGGTAGACACCTCGTTTTGGTTAATGCAAACCCCACCTAGAGGAGACGCATTCGCGAAAGGTTGTCATATAATGGTTAACCCGTTATTATGGCCAAATTCCGAGATGTTTCTATGACTCTAGGTACCCCCCAAAACAAAAACTTTAGAGCCACCCTCGGTGAGAACCTTGATATAGAAAGCACATAGAACTAAGCCCTCCTAGGGAGCCTTCCCTTTAAGTTTTATTTTCCAATTATCCATACCCGCATAAAACATACATGCATTGCATCCATATGCATAAAATCATTTTTTCTTAATATACAAGATTGTTTCAGGGAATTGCAAGGGCTAAATCTGTGGTGCAAGTATCCTACAAATTGAGCATGGGCTCCGAGAAAAGAAGAACTCTCTCATTAAAAGTCGAGCTCCCAGATTTGGAAAGCCTCAGAAATTTGAGTACCGAGTTAACAGCAATTCCAAAGAGTGCTTTCGTCTTCAAATATGGCGACATCCTTGATCTTTTGTTCACCAATGTTCGGGCAGACGCTCTCACGGCATTAGCACAGTTCTATGACCCCCCGATGAGAAGTTTCTTGTTCCAAGACTTTCAACTAGCACCTACACTTGAGGAGTTTGAAAGGATTATGGGCATTCCTCCAAAAGGCAAGGGTCCATATGTAGAAATTGGCCATTCTCCAAAGGTTGAAAAATTGGCTGAAGCTCTAAACATAAAAGTGCCTGAACTTGCTAGCAATGTGAAGACTAGAGGAAAAGCTCCCGGTTTCCTCCGAAGTTATCTAGAGAAAAAAGCTCGTGAGTTTGCCGCATCCCGAGATATGAAGTCCTTCAACAATGTGCTAGCTCTCCTCATCTATGGATTGGTATTATTCCCCTCAACCGAGAATTTTGTTGACTTTGCCGCAATCAGTGTTTTTTGGGCTGTCCTTACAAAAGACAAAGATCCGGTTCCTCGCTCTTGGCCAATGTGTACTACACTCATCACATGCGTCATGAGAAGCAAGGTGGTAATATTGTTTGTTGCTTCCCTTTACTATATCGTTGGTTCATATCTCACATGTGTGAGGATGAGTCACGAATGAACAAGATGGACAAGAATGAATGGTCTCAATTTTTGGCATCTCTTACCGAAAATGTGATCCGATGGTATCCAAGGAAGCTTGACATCAACGAAGTTATCATCAGCTGTGGGGAATTTCCAAACGTACCACTCATAGGGTCCAAATCATGCATAAACTACAATCCAGTTTTGGCTCTAAGGCAGTTGGGACGTCCTATGTGGGAGAAGCCCGAAGAGAAGTCTTTGGAATGCCTAGTGATACATGACTCGGGTGCCAATGACCCTGTGATGTTGCAAAAGGTCATTCGAGCTTGGGGAAGTATTAACAAGAAGGGTAATGATTGGAAACGCAAGGTTGGCGCCACCAAAGAGACTCACCGACAGTGGGTCAAGGAAAGAGTCCAAAAGGTGAAGCTACCGTTCATTGTCAAAGCCCCTATTCCCCCCAAATCTCCAGAGCCTATTCCCGTCTCCATAGAGGAAGCAGACGAGCTTAAAGCAACCATTGCCCGACTCAACAAAGAAAAAGAAGAATTGCAAGCCGCTCTACTCAAAGCTACTCAAGATAATTGCGAGCTAAAAAGAGAGGGAATCCGAAAGGACGAAATCATCGAGAGTAGCAACAAAAGGTTAAAGTTTGAGGAGGATGAGAGGCGCAAGGTGCAAGATTGCTTGGGGGGAGCAAATTCCCAGCTCAAGCATAAGAACAAAGAGCGGGATGAACTCTTAAGCCGGGTCCATGAGTTGAGAGAACTATGGAAAAGGTCCAAAGATGAGAGAAAGAAGCTAAAGGAAGAGCTTGAAGGTGTAAAGCAACAACTCAACAGCATGGCAAATGAGTATGAGGGATATGTGTTGAGTGAAAGATTGCAAAGGGAAGCGGTGGAGAGAGCGCTTGTGAGGAGTCAACTTGAACTGAAAAAGGAACAAGAGCATTTGGAGGAATTCAATAGGTTCATTGACCATCAAGAAGAGGCATATGAAGACCTCAAGAGGGAAAACGAAAGATGGGAGCATCGCTATGTGAATTTGGTCGACTCGGTTGAAAATGGAACACTTTTCCGAATACTCCGGGATGAGGGTATGCATTGGAAGAATATGTTCGCAAGACTAGCAAAGTTGGCCAACGATGTGATCGAGACCATCCCCACCAAGTTGGAAGCAGCTGACACCTCAATGCATCCTTTGAACACTCCCTCGGAAGTCATTGTTTTTGTTGAATTTTGTAAAACCATGATAAGAGACTTTAGGGAGAAAATTGAGGCAACATAAAAAGTTTGTAACCTACTTGTTTGTAACTCCTTGACTATTAATGAGAAATCTGTATCACTTTTTGGTTACCTTTGTTTCTTTTACTTCAGTGCCTTTGCAAATTGGAAGATACTTGCAGGAGCACCAAAAGCCTTGCAGTTCCTTGAAAATTAATCGTAACAAAAATAAATAACAAATAAATAAAAACTTTTTCACGCATTTGCATTTGCATCATCCATGGCATGCATACAGCCGTTTTCATACCCAAAACTTATTCCCCTTTTATTACCAGGAACCCCTATAACCCAAACTGATTCGTCGGCACTCGCACTACACTCGAAACAACGCAAGAAGGGTCATGGACGAGATCGAGCAAAACCAAGAAGTCATGAGACAAGAGATCAATCAGTTGAATGGAAAGTTGGACCGCTTGATGGACACTCTTCAGGAACTAGCAAATAGGGAGCAGAACCCGCAACCTCAAGTAGTGGAGAATGTTACTCCCGAACCACAACCGACCCCCGCAGCGGCTGTCGTTTGGCCTCCATATGGTCTTCCTCCAGGTTATATACCTCCGCAGTTGGAAAACCACAATGAAAGTGGTCCGTCTCAGCCTCGCCCGGCTCAAGCATCAGTGCCTCGCCCCACCGAAACTCTTGTGATGCAAGAGAACGCCGATGCTGCCACAAGATTTCCAGTGCCTCAAGGTACGGCAGAAAACCCATTGTTGGTGTACCATTCCCCCAACCTGTCAGGCCCTCATAAGGAGCATGCTGAACCTTCGGAAGGTGAGAACGAAGAGGCTAAAGGAAAAATTCTTGCCTTGGAGGAACGAGTCAAAGCAATGGAGGGAAATAGTGAATTCGGATTAGACGCACTTGACATGTGTTTGGTCTCGAACGTGGTGATTCCTCCAAAGTTCAAAACTCCGGATTTCGAGAAGTACAAGGGATTGACTTGTCCTCGCAATCATTTAATCATGTATTGCCGGAAGATGGGTGTAGCTGCGCAAGATGATAAGCTCCTCATCTATTTCTTTCAAGACAGTCTCAGTGGAGCTTCCCTGAACTGGTATATGCATCTAGAGAAAAGTCGGATCAGAACTTGGAAGGATCTAGCCGAAGCTTTTGTCAAGCAGTACAAGTACAACATGGGCATGGCCCCAGATAGAATGCAACTACAAGAGTTGACCAAGAAAGGGACGGAAACGTTCAAGGAATACGCGCAAAGGTGGAGGGAGTTGGCATCGCAAGTTGAGCCTCCCTTGTCTGAAAAAGAAATGACAAGGATTTTCATAGGCACCCTGCAAGCTCCATATTATGAGAAGGTGATTGGAAGCGCCTCGTCCAGTTTTGCCGACTTGGTTATTATTGGAGAAATGGTGGAGTTGGGTTTGAAAAACGGAAAAATTCAAGGTGCTCCAAGTAGTCAAGTGGCTGCAAAGAAGTTTCCAACCTCTTTCCCTAAAAAGAAGGAAGGAGAGACCAATGCAGTAATGACCAGTTTTCCAAATTCCTACCGTCCACCTGTGAATGCTTATCATCCCCCTGTCCTTCAGGTGCCATACCAAGGTCAGCATTATGTTGCCACTGCAGCACCCATGCAGTATCAGCACCCAGCACCCCAAAGACCTCATTACCAACCTGCTCGTCCCAATCATTGGGATCAAACCTCAAGTCAAAATCAATACCGACCTCCCAACAATCAGCGACCAAGTCGGATCGACCCGATCCCTATCCCATACAGTCAACTTTGGCCGCATTTGATAAAGAATTCCTTAGTGGTACCCCGAAGTGTCAGGCCTTTGGAACCACCATATCCACGTTGGTATAACCCAAATGCCAAATGTGAGTTTCATTCTGGAGCCATTGGTCACTCCATTGAAGACTGTAGAGCACTCAAAGAAACGGTGCAAGAGTTAATCAATAACAAAAGCCTTTCTTTCAAAGAAAAGGGGCCCGACGTGAAAAATAATCCTTTGCCGGGTTATAACGGCCCAAATGTCAGTGTCGTGGAAGAAGATGCGGATTTCGATGAGATCAAGAGAGTTGAGGAAATAAGTACTCCTCTAGTGATGCTCCACGCTAAGCTAGCCAAATGTGGTTTGATCAAAGGAATCCATGAAAATTGTGAAGAATGCGCTTTAAGTCCCAAAGGTTGTCAGTTGGTTAAAAAACAAGTACAAGAAATGATAGATCAAGGCGTTTTGCAAGTCAGTCGAGCAAGGAAGATGGGGGACGTGTCGGTTATCGAGCCACATTTTGAAAGCAAGAAAGAAGCCCCCAAACCAGTTGAGATCCTCTACCAAAAGGGAGACGCTCAACCATCAACGGACCATAGGCAGCCTGTGGTCATATGTGTTCCTTCGCCATTTCCTTACGAAAGTTCCAAAGCAGTGCCTTGGATTTATGATGCAAAAGCCGTTGTTTATGAACCAGAGGGGAGGTCAGAAAGAGAATCTGCAAAAGTGATGGGTGGTGTTACCCATATCTCTGAAGCTAGCGGCATGACCCGAAGTGGTCGGATCTTTGCTCCCAAACAGCTTAGAGGAGAAGGTAACGAGGAAGTCCAAAAAGGGAAAGAACTGCCCAGTCAAGACAAGGGGCAAGAATGTGGTGATCATCTAGCATCAAAGGAGGATGATGAGTTCTTAAAAATTGTCAAAAGGAGCGAATACAAAATAGTGGACCAATTGAATCAGACTCCTTCCAAGATATCTATCCTATCACTGCTGTTGAATTCCGAGGCACATAGAAAGGCATTGTTGAAAGTGTTGAATCAGGCGCATGTAACCCAAGATGTTACAGTGGACCATTTCGGTGGGATAGTTGCCAATATCACCGCTAGTAGCTGTCTAAGCTTTAGTGATGAAGACTTACCTGCGGAAGGGAGAGCTCACAACAAGGCATTACACATATCCACAATGTGTCATGACACCGTCCTTGCAAGGGTGTTGGTCGATACGGGTTCGTCACTGAATGTGCTGCCGAAGTCCACTCTCAACAAGATGTCCGTTGACGGAGTATGCTTGAAGCCTAGCTCTTTGATTGTGAAAGCTTTTGATGGGTCCCGGAGGTCCGTCATTGGAGAGGTATGTCTGCCGATCCAAATAGGTCCGCACACCTTCGATATCACTTTCCAAGTGATGGATATCAACCCAGCCTATAGCTGCTTATTGGGACGCCCATGGATCCATGCGGCTGGAGCTGTGACATCCACCGTGCACCAAAAGCTAAAGTTTGTGGCAAATGACAAGCTGATCACCGTGGCCGGAGAAGAAGACATACTTGTAAGCCATCTGTCTTCCTTTCAGTATGTGGAAGCAGGTGAAGGATCTTTGGAAACCGCTTTCCAAGCCTTAGAGGTCGCCAATGCTGTGGCGGGATATAAGGAAGTTTGTGAAGAGAAGGCCCCTGCTACCTTTTGGAAGAATGATGCGCTATTGGCTAAAGGAGGAGGCTCCAAAGGCTGTGAGTACTTGTGGGATATGCCCGTGAAAAGAGATAGGTATGGATTGGGCTACAAACCATCCATGGGAGAGAGTGATGCTGCGAAGCTACCCATTGGTAACATTCAAGACACTTTCCATAGTGCGGGTTTTGCTAGTGAAGATCAAGTAGCTGTCATTGGAGATGATCCAGAAGATGGGGAGACACCTTGTTTGGTCTACCAGGGCTCTCCAAATGCAAGCCTCAACAACTGGACTGCCGTTGAAATTCCCGAGATAGTTTCTTTTTCAAAATCCCTTAACAAACCCGTTGATTGTGATACTGCTACAATCCCGCGTAACCTTGAACTCCCCATTAACCAAGCCGAAGAGGATGGTGGAAGCGATTGCGAGCTTCCCGAAGAATTAGCAAGACTGCTAGAACGTGAATCTAAAGAGATACAGCCGAATCAAGAGCCTGTGGAGGTAATCAACTTGGGAACTGAGCATGATATAAAAGAGGTCAAGATCGGTTCTTCTTTAAAGGCAAAAGAGCGTGAGAAGTTGGTCGAACTTTTGAGGGAATATGTAGATGTGTTTGCATGGTCATACCAAGACATGCCAGGGTTGGATACCGAGATAGTTGAGCACAAGCTACCTGTCGCGTCGAATTTCGGATGTCAAGCTATTGGGGAAGCTTTGAATCGCTAATTCTAAATTACGACTGAACTTTTAATTTTTCGGGGAAAAAGGAAAAAAGTTCTAAATTACCTTGAGAAAAGATTTTAGGTTCGAAAGTCGATTATGCGAGGGGAAGGTATTAGCACCCCTCACATCCGTTGTACTCAACGGGAACCTCTTAGTCGGCTTAGGCTTAAAATGGTTCGATGTTTTACTTACGTGTTTAAACATGTGTAAAAGAAAATATATAAAACATAATGCGGGATGAAGAAAGAGATAAAAACGAACGAAAGGGAAAAAATATTTTTTATTAATGGGCTTGACAAGATGTCGATCTTGCTCCTACGTATCTCCCGGTAGTCGGAGAATTCAAAGCGTACGTAGTTCTTTGGTAGAAAACGTTTGTATGTTGGTTCGTTTTAGTTAAAAAAGGTTTTGATCGCGTCCGAGCGAAAAAGTTTGAAAAGAAAAAAGTGTAATGAAAATAAATGTCAACTGCTCGGGTTGCTGCCGAACTGGCCATTGACGACAAGAAAGTAAAAGGTCAGCTGCTCGGGTTGTTGCCGAGCTGGCCACTGACGACAATGCATAAAAGTAAATGATTTGGGTGAAAAAGTTTTACGCTCGGACGTGAGCAAAGGTTTAAAAAACGTACGAAGACGTACAAAGTTTTAAAATGGTGAAAGATGGACGCTAGGCGATAAGCTCGCGCAAGGCGTGAATGTTTTTTTAAAAAGGAAATACACAAAAGACAAACGCACTGAGGCGAAAGATTCGCGCAAGGTGTAAAAAGGTTAAAAATAAACGCGCAAGGCGCGAGAGGTTCGGATTGACCACGAGGGCCAAGAAAAGGATAAAAATGGCCATAAGGGGGCCAAGGGAAATTTGAGCGTGCTAGACGCGTCAAGGGTGGAATGACGATTGCCCGAGCGACGAGACATACGTCACGCATTCGTGCAATCGAGGTTTGGGGAGACATACGTCAAGCCATTCCCGTTTCATTTAAGTTTGGTTTTGTTACTCGGAGAAACCTCAAAGGGAACCAAAGCTTTAAAAGGAAAGTTGTAAAAGAAAAGAAAAAACGCGAACAAATTTGTTGTTCGATTTTATTAAAAATCATGAACGTGACTTGTTGCTTAAGTTATTGAAACTCAAGAACAAGTTTGGTTCAAGTTTGAATGGCAAACACAATCATAAAACATGCAAAAATGTTGGAAAGTTCACAAGTTCGGCTCGATTCGAGCTTGGTTTAAAAGAGTGAGCAAACTTGGCTTAAGTTCGCGTTTGGATTGAAAATCATGAACAACATGGTTGTTCAAGTTTGTTTTTAAAATAGATGAACTTAGCTTGTTGCTCAAACTTGGTTTTTGAAAATATTAAGAACATAACTTGTTTCACAAGTTATTCAAATTTTGTCGCACGAACTTGTGAAATCTTCAAAGTTGTGCAAGATTATGAGTTGGGTTTGGACCAAAATGGTTTTAACCCTCTTTAGGTTCTGAATCAAGGGCTAGAATCCCAAAAATTTGACATTTGAATGCCTGATTCATGTTCTGAATTTCACATACTTCGCAGAGCGACCAGAACTTGGCTCTGCGAAGTCAGGTTCTGGTGTGGTCGCAGTGCGAGCAATACTTTGCTCTGCGAAGTATGCGAAATTTCAACTCAGAAGCTGTTTCTGAACAGAAGTTCAGAAACTGCTTCTAAGCAAGATTCAGAACCTAAAGGAGGTTAAGAAACTTGACAAAAAGGAAGAAAAAAGGGTAGAAAAACACAGTTTTAAAGCTTGGCCCCTTTGAGGTCCTTTTTGAGGTTCAAAGGAGGTTTTGGTTCACAAAACAAAATTGGACAAAGCAAGATATATAAACAGCATATACAATAGAAAAGAAAGGTTATAGGAGACTTACAGAACTCCTAGCAATGCTTGGACAAGACTGGAAGTGGCTTGCTTGCTTTGTGAAAGGTTATGAACAAGGTTCAAAGTGTTTGTGATGACTGATTTTGTGTTGCAATGCAAGGGATTTTTGTGTGGATTTCGTGTGTGTTGGCTCTCCGAATTGGTCTGTATTTAGCTGGTTTCAATGTGTATTCAGTTGTGTAGTGTAGTATGTGATCCTTAAGCCTTGCCCTTCCTTTTATAGGCATAAATGCAAATCTTTGCAATGATGAACAATGATGAATAAAATCCTAAAACACTAGCTGATCATGAGCTAAACTCAGGCTAGATCGCTTTGCATTTAATGCTAATGGATAGGAATTGCTTTGCCTTGTGCCAAGGGGCAAGGTCTTGACTGATCTCAGCCACAAATGCCATTGATTCTAGAATGTAATGATGGTAAAAACTGTAAAACAGGGCAGCTGCAAAAGGGATGATTCTTGGGATCAATCCTTGCAATCTTGGGGGGTCAAACAATCAAAACGTGTACTGCCATGTACAGGGAGATTGGGGGAATCAAAATTAGCATGTGGGCTTGTGTGTGTGGGGAGAAATTCAGCTCAAAACAGGGCATGTCACACAGCTTTTTTGCAACATTGAAATTCCTGGCAACCTGACTGAAATATGCTGTGCACAATGATGGCACAACTGTCCGAGCGCGTGTCTACTCAGAACAATAATCAAAATAGCACAACGTAACAAAACGCAAATTAAAAGGAACACAGCGGAAATATAAAGTACACAGTGAGTTTGTTAACCCAGTTCGGAGCAACTCTCCTACTCTGGGGGATACCAATCCAGGAATGATTCCACTATTATAGTTCTAGTGAAAAGACCAACGCAGACCCACTACTTGACTTTGCACCTAGACCCTACCAGTGGCAACTCTATCTAGGAACTCCTAGATATGAGACCCCGTCTCAATTCCTACCAACAACACAGACAGTGTTGTTATCAAACACACAAAACACAAAACTCAACCAAGAGAAACACACGCTAATAACACATACTTACTCCGTACTTAAAAGCTTAGGAGTAGCTTACAAATTACAACTCAAAACAAACTCAGTCCTTAGCTTGAATCAGGATGATACAAGCAAGGCTCACAATTAACAAACAAAACCCTAAAAACCTTAAAACACACGCTTTACTAACACACACGGTTTTTAGTTACCCTACTAGGGTTTGCCTTCACGAATATATAGTACTCAGTTTCCACGGGTCTGGGCTTCAAAATAGAGCATGGACATTGACCGGTCCAGCTGAAACAATCTTCTAGAAATAATAAAAAGCTTCCAAATATAGAATGATATCTTGTGGAACAAATAGCAAGGCAAATAAAACTTCAAGCAAATCTTCAATCAGATACACGCGCCTTGATCAGCAAGCTAGAAGAAAATAAATCTTCAAGCAAATCTTTGGAAGATTGCGTACACAAATATAAAGCGCTAGCTGGCGCGAAAAGCACAAGTCACATAATGCTGTTCCATCTGCTACCGCATCTGTCCCAGCATCTGGCTAGTAGATGTTTTTGCAAAATGTAGCCAATCTACAAAAACCCAACAATCTCCCCCTTTGGCAAAATTTTGGCTAAAACACTCTAGAGCCAGTACTTTGGGAGATACACAGATAAGTTTCCTTCACGTCAACATAGGCACACAACAAGGAAAGAAAATATCGTAGCATATAATGAGATTACTTCCAAACGAGAAATAGTCAAAGATGGCTTGCAAGTAGAATCAGAGGCATGCACCAGATAACACAAACATCTAGCCTCACAGGAACAACTAGAGAGAAATAAACTCTCATATAGTGGAATCACATAGAGAAGAAAAAAAATAAATTTCCAAACATCAAGAATAAAAACTCAAGAGCAGAGCTCAGCTCCCCCTCAAAACATGCATGTACCAATACTCCCCCTCAACATACTACACTCCCCCTCAACATACTACACTCCCCCTCAACACATGTAACCATGTAACCATACATAATATAAGCTTCAAAACATGCACACAAGCAACAGATAGGACATAAATACTACTCCCCCTTTTTAGCCAAAAATTCTGACAACCAACAGAGAGGGCATACTCATAGAAAGTGCATAGAAGCATAAAGAGTGCATAGAAACCACAGAGAGTGCATATTACAGACCAGAGGCACACAAGGTGCATAAGAATATTCAGGGCATAGCCCAGTCACCAAAAAAAATACATCAAAAGGGGTCAGAACAAAACAAGAAAATCAGAAATCCTCAGAATCATTAGAGGCATCTTCAGAGTCACCAGCAGAAGTAACAGCCTTATCTCCTCCTTCTTCCTCTTCCTGCTCACCCTCATCATCAGCTTCAGCCTTCAAAGCTGCAATTATCTTGTCAATCTTCACCTTTCTAGCTCCAAGGGCCACACTAGTCTCAGTAAGATCAGCAATCATTTGCTTTCTGGAGAGCACACCAGATGTCCGGACAGAAGTACCAGCTACATCAGCATCATGTGTCTCAGACAGCAGACTGCAATCCAAAGCCATAGGACTAGGCCTCTTGCAGGGCTCATCACTACTGATCAAAATATCAGGATGTTGCTGAAGAATAATTCCACACAGGAGGGTAGGAAAAGCAATAGGAAACTTAATAGCAAAAGATTTAGCATGCTCCAAAACTTGATAATAGATGTAGGCTCCATAATCAAAGGGTGACTTAGTCCCCACAGCATAAATGAACTTGGCCAACCCAGATGCAACAGAATTTGAGTGAGTGGTTGGAGTCCAATTTTGAGCACAGATCTTATTCAAAACTGCATACATAGGAGACAGTTGAGCAGAAGACAAATGCTTTGGCCAATGTCTAATCTTGTTATCAGTGATTGTCTTGCAGATTGTGTCCTCAGTGACCTCAAGCTCAGGGGTCTCCTCAGCAGACCTCTCAAGGTATGCATTGATCACCATAGGAGAAAAATTCACACACTTACCACGAACAAAAACCTTCCTATACTCAGGGTTTCTTGTGTCATCACACTCATCAGAAACATTCACCAAAAACTCCCTGACCAGCTTATCATAACAAGGACCCAAATTTCTCACAGTCTTCATCAGACCAGCAAACTCCAACAAATCAACCAGCTTTTGACACTTGAAAACATCTTCTTTAAGATTTCTTTCAAGGCCCAGTCTTCTGTGGTATATGAACTTCCACCTAGAGGAACCATTTTCCAAATGAAAGGAAACATTATCAAGAGGAGCAGAAGGAATAGTCAGAGGTATCTTCATACCCTTCATTGTTTTTCTGGAAGCCCCACCAGATGTGGCAGCTTCAGGCTCAGCAACCTCAAACTCAGAGTCACTGGAGGGAGGGTCTTTTCTTTTTAAGCTCTTCTTCTTGTGACCACTTTGAGCCACCTTCTTGCTTCCAGCTTTGGGGGGACCATACACAGGTCTCTTCCCAGCCTTTACAGTTTTCTTCTTCCTATCCTTTTCTCCTTCACTAACAACAGTAGCAGATTTTTCAGATTTGCTCCTTGTCCTGCGAGCAACACCAATAGCACCAGTTTCTGCCTGAGGTCTTTCTTCAGGCACAGCTTCCTCAACAACAATAGGGTCAGCACAGTCTAAAATAGCAGTCTCAGTAGTATCTATAACATCTTGAGTCTCAGTCCCTTCATCTTCAGACTCTGAGGACTCACTCTCAGCAATACTCACAGAACCAGAAATATTAGGAACCACCACATCAGGCTCCTCTCTAGCTTGTGACAAAGATGCGGGAGCATCTGTCACAGCATTCTTTGCTGAGGCAGGGGAATCAGCAGGTGTCTCAGACACGGCCGTATCAACATCATTCTTATCACCAGAACCAGTAGTAACATCTTTCTCGATAGGGGAATTCGAAGAATCACCAACTAATTTTTCATCTACCTTAGGATTATCAGAACCTAGGGTTTCGGTCATGGCTACAGTACTCGCAACAGCGACATTTTCAGATTCAGTGACAGAAGGTTCAGCATGTGGTTCAACAACAGTCGATACAAAAGGGTTGTCCTTAAGGTACAGATCATCCATACTAAGACCTACTCTTTGAACAGCAGGAGAGGTAGAAGATTTACCTTTTGATTTTGATCTGGTGTTCACAGCGGTTGAGGAGGCAGCCTTGCTAGATTTGGCAGGTGTCTTTCTTCGTGGTGCAGATGCCCTAGTGCGACGCTTCTTTGTAGGAGCGCTAGGGATAGTGGTGAGAGGTTGCGCATCAGTGATGACGGCTTCAGCAGCTTGATCATGTGTAGTTTGGTGAGAAGAAGAATCAGCCATGGCGATGATTTGGAATGTGAGAGTATGAGAAGTGAATGAATTTTGAATGAAGGTGTGCGCGGTAAGAGAGGCAATGAGAGGTTGAGAGAAGTTAAGACAAAGATAATGATGATAACGTGCAAGAGTTTTGAAAAAGGCAAGTGTGCAATAACCTCCTTGAGTGACGTGCAATAAGCGGTTGACAAGGGAAAAAATAATAGCTGCACGCCCCTTGCACATTAATTGCTACAATTCTTCAACTAAGCATATCCCCAACTTCCGTCTTAATTTTTCAAATTGATTAGCATCAAGGGCTTTGGTAAAAATATCTGCTAATTGCTCTTCAGTTGGAACATGTTCAAGAGTAACAATTTTGTCTTCAACAAGATCCCTTATAAAATGATGTCTAATGTCAATGTGTTTGGTCCTGCTATGTTGAATAGGATTCTTGGAGATATTAATTGCACTCAGATTGTCACAATATAATGTCATAGCATCTGTCTTGACATTGTATTCACTCAGCATCTGTCTCATCCACAACAATTGAGAACAACTACTACCAGCTGCTATGTACTCAGCTTCAGCTGTAGACAAAGAAATGCAATTTTGCTTCTTACTGAACCAGGATATAAGGTTATTGCCTAGAAAGAAACATCCACCAGAGGTACTCTTTCTATCATCTGCACTTCCAGCCCAGTCAGCATCACAATATCCAAACAACACAGTGCTTTCCCCATGAGAATACAACATACCATAATCACTAGTACCATTCACATACTTCAGAATTCTCTTTACCTGAGTCAGGTGACTTATTTTTGGTTCAGCTTGGTACCTGGCACACACTCCAACTGCAAATGTAATATCTGGCCTACTTGCTGTAAGATATAGAAGACTTCCTATCATACTCCTATACATGCTTTGGTCAACATCCACACCTTTCTCATCCTTTGATAATTTTACATGTGTGGGAGCAGGAGTTCTTTTATGAGCAGCATTTTCCATCCCAAATTTCTTGACTATATTTTTAGCATACTTACTTTGAGAGATAAATATAGTATCTTCCATTTGTTTCACTTGAAGACCAAGAAAGAACTTTAGCTCACCTACAAGACTCATCTCAAATTCAGATTGCATTTGCTGAACAAAATGCTCTAGCATCTGGTCAGACATTCCTCCAAAGACTATGTCATCTACATATATTTGAGCAATCATCAGCTGTCCATTTTCATCTTTCACAAACAAGGTCTTGTCATTTCCTCCCTTCCTATAGCCATGGTTGATTAGAAACTCAGCAAGTCTCTCATACCAAGCTCTAGGAGCTTGCTTCAGGCCATATAGAGCTTTCTTCAATTTGTACACATGGTTTGGAAAGCTAGGATCAATGAAGCCTTTAGGCTGTTCCACATAAACCTCTTCATTCAAGTACCCATTGAGAAAGGCACTCTTGACATCCATCTGATACAACTTGAATTTTAGTATGCAAGCAATCCCAAGTAACAATCTAATAGATTCCAACCTAGCTACATGAGCAAAAGTCTCATCAAAGTCTACACCTTCAATTTGAGAATATCCTTGTGCAACCAGTCTGGCTTTGTTTCTAGTGATAGTACCATTTTCATCAGACTTGTTTTTATAAACCCACTTGGTACCTATGACATTCACATTATCTGGTCTAGGAACAAGGTCCCACACATTACTTCTTTTGAACTGAGTTAATTCTTCTTGCATAGCATTTATCCAGAACTCATCAGTTAAAGCTTCCTTAACATTCTTTGGTTCAAGTTTAGATATAAAGCAAGAATTTGATACCTCATCATAGTTCCTTCTAGTTGTGATCCCTTGGTTAGGATCGCCAATGACTTGATCTATGGGATGATTTTTCTGAACTCTGATAGATGGTCCTTTGTTGGGAGCAGTCTTCTCTGGGCCAGTTACTTCAGAATCTTGCTTATCACTTGCTTCATCTACTTTCTTCGCTTCCTGTAGGTCAGATGCTGCGTCAAAGGTAGCATCATCTGGCATAGCATTATTTCCTTCATCATCTACAACAACATTTATGGATTCCATCACTGTCTTGGTTCTGGAGTTGTATACTCTATAGGCTCTGCTGTTTGTAGAATAGCCTAGAAAGATTCCCTCTTCACTTTTAGCATCCATCTTTCTTCTTGGTTCCCTGTCAGCTAGAATATAACACTTACTACCAAACACATGAAAATGCTTCACTGTTGGCTTCCTGTCCTTCCATAGCTCGTACAAGGTTGTAGATGTACCTTTTCTCAAAGTCACTCTATTATGAATATAGCAGGCTGTGTTCATGGCTTCAGCCCAAAAGAAAAATGGCAGCTTCTTTGCATGTAGCATAACCCTAGCAGGTTCTTGCAAAGTCCTGTTCTTTCTCTCAACTATCCCATTTTGTTGAGGAGTAATGGGAGCAGAGAACTCATGAAATATTCCTTCAGAAATACAGAAATCAGAGAACTTACCATTCTCAAACTCTTTCCCATGGTCACTTCTGATTCTAACAATTCCACAATCCTTTTCTCTCTGAAGTTGTAAGCAAAGATCCTTGAATTTGTCAAAAGTGTCTGATTTCTCCTTAATGAAATTTATCCAAGTATATCTGGAAAAATCATCAACAACAACAAATGCATACTTCTTACCACCTAAGCTTTCGACTTGCATAGGTCCCATTAAGTCCATGTGCAATAGCTCAAGAACTCTGGATGTGGACAGATGTTGCAGCTTCTGGTGAGGCATCTTGGTCTGTTTTCCTATCTGGCATTCTCCACATATACTTCCTTCCTGAATTTGGAGTTTTGGTAAACCTCTGATGGCTCCTTCAGCAATAGCTTTCTTCATGCTTCTGAGATTCAGATGTCCAAGCTTTTGGTGCCATAGCTTAACTTCATCTTCTTTGGTTATTAGACAATTAGATAACTTTGCTTTTTCTTGAGAGACCCACAAGTAGCAATTGTCCTTTGATCTAACACCTTTCATCACGATGTCCCCTTCACTGTTAGCAACTAAGCATTCACTCTTAGTAAAGTTGACCTTCATTCCTTGATCGCACAGTTGACTAATACTAATTAAGTTGGCAGTTAATCCTTTCACAAGAAGCACCTTATCAAGTTTGGGTAGACCCTCTTCCACAAGATTTCCTACACCCTTTATTTCTCCTTTGGCTCCATCCCCAAAAGTCACAAAACTTGTAGCATAAGGCTTAACATCAGTCAAATAATTTTTATCACCAGTCATATGTCTGGAACATCCACTGTCAAAGTACCAATCATTTCTGGATGACACTCTCAGAGATGTATGAGCAATTTGAGCAATCTCATCAGCTTCTGGTTCTATTTTTCTAGGATCCATAGTATTGCTTGTGAAATTATCATTTTTCTGCTTCCACTGCTTCTTGATGATCTTTACTGTGGGATCAGGTCTTGGTGAATAGGTCCTGTCTGGGTAACCATGTAATTTGAAACAGAAAGGTCTGATATGTCCTTTTCTTCCACAGTAGTGACATACCCAACTATAATTCCTTCCTTTTGATCTGGGCCTATATCCTGATGCCTGTTGTCTCACCTGATGCTGGGGCATCTGTCTTGACATAGTATGATCATGAGTATTAACAGGTGGCACAAATTGTCTTGCTGGTAATTGTTTCTGCTGAGGCATGGAACTGTAGTCAAACCCAATACCTTTAGAATCTCCAGGTTTCTGTCCTATTTCCAAAATTTCGTCTAAAGCATCAGTACCTTTGTTCATCATCCGCAGTTGCTTGTTCATATTGCCAATCCTGGAAGTAAGTAAGACAACCTCATCATTGAGGTCTGAGTTTATTTTCAGAAGTTTGTCTTTCTCAGCTTGCAAGAGAGTAATGGTCCTCTTTTGTTTTTCTAAAGTTCTACAAACTTCCTCACTTTTGAGATATAGCTCCTTATAAGAATCAGCCAATTCATCATATGTTACCTCTTCATCACTAGATTCATGGTCAGATGTGCACACTCCAGTCAAGGCATTCACATGTTTTGCAGTTTCAGATTCTTCTTCTGATTCATCCTCATCCGTCCAAGACACAGTCATCACCTTCTTTTGTTTCTTCAGATACGTTGCACACTCAGTTCTGATGTGACCAAAACCTTCGCATTCATGGCATTGCACCCCTTTGCTTTGATTGATTTTGTCATCAGTTCTAGGTTTCCTCTGATTGTTGACATTTTTAAAGATGCTGCGACTGTTGTCCGGAGCATTTGTCCTAGGGCGTCTGTCCATCCTCTTCACAACTTTATTAAATTGTTTGCCCAACAACACAATATCTTCAGAGATGCTCTCATCAGTATCTAAATTACTCTCCACATCATCTTCATCAGTGTTGGAGATGAAAGCAATGTTCTTATCTTTCTTTTCAGATCTTTCATTAACCTTTAATTCAAAAGTTTGAAGAGATCCAATCAACTCATCAACCTTCATATCTCCAATATCTTGGGCCTCCTCGATGGCGCATACTTTCATATCAAATTTCTTAGGCAGGGACCTGAGAATTTTGCTTACCAGTTTTTCATCGGATATCTTTTCCCCCAAGGATTCAAAAGTGTTAGCATATTCTAGCACATTCATGTGAAAGTCATGAACACTCTCTCCTTCTTTCATTCTCAAATTCTCAAACTGTGTTGTTAGCAGTTGTAGCCTTGACTTCTTGACCTTCTGAGTACCTTCATGAGCTGTTCTTAGGATATCCCAAGCTTCCTTGGCAATAGTACATTGTTTAATCAACCTGAACATGTTCTTGTCAACACCATTAAACAAAGCATTCAGGGCTTTAGAGTTTCCAATAGCTGCAGTGTCTTCTGCTGTAGACCACTCCTCTTCTGGTTTCAACTCATCAGTATCAACATTATTCGCATCTTTTATTTTAGGAGGAACCCATGCCTTGATCACAGCCTTCCAAGCTCTGCTGTCTAGAGATTTCAAGAAAGCTGTCATGCGTGATTTCCAAATGTCATAGTTCGACCCATCCAACAAGGGTGGTCTGTTCACCAGTCCTCCTTCTTTATCCATTGAGCCAGAAACTTCTTTCCCTGGAGCTCACCCACACAGAACAGGGTGCCTGCTCTGATGCCAATTGAAATTCCTGGCAACCTGACTGAAATATGCTGTGCACAATGATGGCACAACTGTCCGAGCGCGTGTCTACTCAGAACAATAATCAAAATAGCACAACGTAACAAAACGCAAATTAAAAGGAACACAGCGGAAATATAAAGTACACAGTGAGTTTGTTAACCCAGTTCGGAGCAACTCTCCTACTCTGGGGGATACCAATCCAGGAATGATTCCACTATTATAGTTCTAGTGAAAAGACCAACGCAGACCCACTACTTGACTTTGCACCTAGACCCTACCAGTGGCAACTCTATCTAGGAACTCCTAGATATGAGACCCCGTCTCAATTCCTACCAACAACACAGACAGTGTTGTTATCAAACACACAAAACACAAAACTCAACCAAGAGAAACACACGCTAATAACACATACTTACTCCGTACTTAAAAGCTTAGGAGTAGCTTACAAATTACAACTCAAAACAAACTCAGTCCTTAGCTTGAATCAGGATGATACAAGCAAGGCTCACAATTAACAAACAAAACCCTAAAAACCTTAAAACACACGCTTTACTAACACACACGGTTTTTAGTTACCCTACTAGGGTTTGCCTTCACGAATATATAGTACTCAGTTTCCACGGGTCTGGGCTTCAAAATAGAGCATGGACATTGACCGGTCCAGCTGAAACAATCTTCTAGAAATAATAAAAAGCTTCCAAATATAGAATGATATCTTGTGGAACAAATAGCAAGGCAAATAAAACTTCAAGCAAATCTTCAATCAGATACACGCGCCTTGATCAGCAAGCTAGAAGAAAATAAATCTTCAAGCAAATCTTTGGAAGATTGCGTACACAAATATAAAGCGCTAGCTGGCGCGAAAAGCACAAGTCACATAATGCTGTTCCATCTGCTACCGCATCTGTCCCAGCATCTGGCTAGTAGATGTTTTTGCAAAATGTAGCCAATCTACAAAAACCCAACAAACATAAACCACTTGGGATTGGCTGGTTTTGGCAGGGAAAAAGGGAAATTTGGATCAAGCAGCTGGCTGGCATGTTTGGGTTGGGTAAGGGGTCAATTTTGGGGGACAAAATCTGACCAAGGGCATCCAATTTGTTTGATCACATGAGAGGTTGGAAGAAAGTTCTTCTTTCCTTTTACCTTTAATGTCACACATTAAATCTTGCTTTGCTGCACCAAATCAGTCACAAAATAGCAAGAATACAAGTAATAATGCTACTAATAATAATTGTAGTTGAAAGCAAAAAAGATAAACCAATGTATAAAAATCTGCAGAAAATTTCGCAGAGGTCGCAGTGCGAAGGTGAGTTCGCACTGCGAACTCCACTTTTTTTGATTTTTTTGTATAAAATAAAAGGAAAAATGGGGAAAATAATAATAATATATAATGATGATAATGATGATAAAAAATGCAAGAAATGCAAATGATGATGATAATAAGGAAAATAGTAGATAATACTAATAATAAAAAGATGATATTTAATAATAATAATAAAATGACAATAAAAAGATAAAACTTATTAATTAAAATAAATAGTAGTAAAGGTAATAACAATAATATTATTAAAGAAAAACAAAATGACACTATTAATGATATTAAGGCTAATAGAAATGCTAGTAATAAAATGCAAACAAAAGTACTACAATAAGAAGGAAATAATACAAAGTAATAATAAAAAATGAAAATAATAAAAGATGAAACACACACAAAATATAAGTCAAAAAATGGGGTATGACAGATGCCCCTATTTAAGTTTCTTCGTCCCGGAGATTGAAAATGATTTGAAATGGACGGGTTGAAGAGACTTAAATATAGAGTACACCATTTTTTGACTAAATATTTTCATGAACTACGAATGTTATGCATGTATGCAAATGCTATGAATGCATGATGTAAATATGGATGCAAAAGACAATAAAAAGGAAGACCACACTGGGGACAGGTGTCAGCTATTCGGGTGGTCACCGAACTGCCACTGACAACAAAGAATGAAAAGGTAAATGCCAGCTGTTCGGGTTGGTGCCGAACTGGCCACTGGCGACAAAGGAATGAAAAGAATGTCAACTGTTCGGATGTTGCCGAACTTGCCATTGACGACAGGAAAAAGAAATGTCAACTGTTCGGATGTTGCCGAACTTGCCATTGACGACAGGAAAAAGAAATGTCAACTGTTCGGATGTTGCCGAACTTGCCATTGACGACAAGAAAAAGAAATGTCAACTGTTCGGATGTTGCCGAACTTGCCATTGACGACAGGAAAATAAATGTCAACTGTTCGGATGTTGCCGAACTCGCCATTGACGACAGGAAAAGAAAATGTCAACTGTTCGGATGTTGCCGAACTTGCCATTGACGACAGAAAAAGAAAATGTCAACTGTTCGGATGTTGCCGAACTTGCCATTGACGACAGAAAAAGAAAATGTCAACTGTTCGGATGTTGCCGAACTTGCCATTGACGATGCTGGGGATGCGGCTGACAAGCCGTTCCTTACAAAAAATGCCCCTTCAATCGGGGAGAAAGAATGCACAAGCTGTTCATTGAAGAACTGTCACTTGGCACAACACTGAGGAGTACGCACAAGCTGTTCATTAAAGAACTGTCACTTGGCGTAAAAGGATGACATCTCTGAACTAGACGGACTGGGGATGACACTGGGAAAAAAGAATTCACGAATTGCTCGCGATTGTTTGGTGAGACTCATGATGGTTAGAAATAACCATGTATGACATGCATATGTATGAATATACTAATGCATGAATGTATGAACGTCACTGGGGACGTCATGTGAGGGATGGACTTGTACTGGGGATACCTAACTTGTTTGTTAAGGAAATGCATGATATGAATATGAGATGCATGCTAATGAATGATTATGATATGATGCATGAATTATGCTGATCTGGGGGGATGACAGACATCACGTGGGACGCTGGGGAATTATGGTTCGAATACCGAGCAAGGTCGGGCTTGGATGATGTAAGACTCCACTGGGGGGATGCCAATAAGATTGGGCTTCGCTTGTGAATTTACTGGGGATATAAGGATCATTTTGGAAGCATGATCGATATCCAGTCTTCGATGCCAATGGTAATTGGGCTTTTGAGCATGGAACAAATATTGACTTCCTGGGGAATTTGGTAGTCCACTGGGGATTGTGCTAATCCGCTGGAGAGAAGAACTGATGATTCCGTCGGGAACGCTTATGCTTTGGTCGGTCTTTGCCTGAAGGGTCCTTTCGGGCTCTTAACTCACTGGGGAATTTTCAATTAATTCACCAAGGATTCTGTTGGGGAATTCCTTTTTGCGATTGACCATGCTCGGCCTGCGAAGCATTATCTACCTTAAGGATAGACATCGATGTTCACTCCGAGTATTCGCAAGTTCGAAAAGGAATGTGTTTGTTATTTGGATAAAAATGGAAGACTCATGTAATAAATTTTGAAAATGTTTTTGTTTTAAAAGTACTATCATCAATAATAAAAAATGAATGAAAAGGATTTGACAAAAAATGTAAAGAATGTTGGGAAATGAAATTTATTAAAGGGGTGGTAGCCTGCCAAAGGCGTGGCTCCACAAATCTTACAACGTCTAAAAAAAGGGTAAATATGAAAGGGAAGGGTACATTGAACGCGATGGCCACTAGTATCCCTAATAACTTTGAATTCCCTGTCTGGATGCTTCCGATTCGGAGTCTTCAGACAATTGATGCATCCCGAGTAGATCACGACCAATCCGATGTAGTTACCTTGTCTTTTAATCCTTAATTTTTGCATAGGTCATCCTTTCAGATGCTTGACCTATCAGGATGGCTATTTCTGTTTTATGTCTCTAATTTTTGCCTGGACCGCCCTTTCAGGTTTTCAGTCCACCGAGACGCTCTTTTTTGCTTAAGCCGCCCTTTCAGGTTTTCGACTTACCGAGCTATTCTTTTGTTTTTAGACAAAATATTTCTTGACTACATCGGAGTTCACGGGACGCGGAAAATCCTCGCCGTCCATTGTTGTGAGAATCAAGGCTCCTCCGGAGAATACTCTCTTGACGACATAAGGGCCTTCATAGTTAGGTGTCCATTTGCCCCTAGAGTCAGGTTGAAAGGATAGGATCCTTTTGAGCACGAGGTCTCCTTCTTGGATTTCCCGAGGACGAACTTTCTTGTCGAAAGCTTGTTTCATCCTCTGTTGGTACAGTTGTCCATGACATAAAGCTGTCATGCGTTTCTCCTCGATTAAATTCAACTGATCGTATCGGTTTTGACACCATTCAGCCTCTGACAACTTAGCTTCCATCAAGATTCTCAATGACGGGATTTCGACTTCTACGGGGAGCACTGCTTCCATGCCGTATACTAGAGAGAAAGGGGTTGCCCCTGTCGACGTACGTACTGAAGTACGGTATCCGTGTAAGGCATATGGTAGCATCTCATGCCAATCCTTGTAGGTGACCACCATCTTTTGCACTATTTTCTTGATGTTTTTGTTTGCAGCTTCAACCGCACCATTCATCTGAGGTCTATAGGGAGAAGAGTTATGATGCTCGATCTTGAACTCTTTGCATAGTTCCTTCATCATTTTGTTATTCAAGTTGGTCCCATTGTCGGTGATGATCTTGCTGGGAATACCATATCGACAGATGATGTGATTCTTAATAAATCGGACCACCACTTGTTTGGTGACGTTGGCATAGGATGCAGCCTCAACCCATTTGGTGAAGTAGTCGATTGCTACCAAGATGAAGCGATGTCCATTAGAAGCTTTGGGTTCGATCCTGCCAATCATGTCAATGCCCCACATGGAGAAAGGCCATGGTGATGAAAGGACATTCAGAGCCGTTGGTGGCATGTGGATCTTGTCCGCATAGATTTGACATTTGTGGCATTTTCTGGCATGCTTGTAGCAATCGCTTTCCAAGGTCATCCAGTAATACCCGGCTCTTAAGATTTTCCTAGCCATTGTGTGCCCACTGGAATGGGTTCCGAAGGAGCCTTCATGTATTTCATGCATTATGAGGTCCGCTTCTTGTTTATCAACACACCTGAGCAACACCATATCAAAATTCCTCTTGTATAAAACTTCTCCGTTTAAAAAGAAGTTGCCGGCTAATCTTCGCAGAGTTTTCTTATCCTTGTCGGATGCCCCATGCGGGTACTCTTGCTTTTGGAGGAAACACTTGATGTCATGGAACCATGGTTTGTCATCCATGACTGTTTCGGCTGCAAATACATGTGCGGGCCTTTCTAGGTGTTGAACCTTGATTGTTGGGATTTCATTCCGGCGACTGACCTCATACATCGAAGATAAGGTTGCTAGGGCATCCGCCATTTGATTCTCGTCTCGAGGAATGTGGTGCAACTTGACTTTGTTGAAAAAGGTTAGCAAGCGTCTTGCATAATCTTTGTAAGGGATTAAGCCGGTATGGCGAGTTTCCCAATCTCCATTGATTTGATTAATCACAAGAGCTGAGTCTCCATAAATGTCGAGGTTCTTGATCCTTAGATCGATGGCTTCCTCAATTCCTAAGATACAAGCTTCATACTCTGCCATATTGTTTGTACAGTCGAATGATAGTCTTGCAGCAAAGGGGAGATGCTTGCCCTCAGGGGTGACGATGACTGCTCCAATTCCGTTGCCATAGACATTGACAGCTCCATCAAAGATTAACTTCCATTTAGATTCGGGATCTGGACCTTCGCCGAATAGTGGTTCGTCATAATCCTTCATCTTTAGGTACATGATTTCTTCATCGGGGAAGTCAAACTTGATTGGTTGATAATCCTCAATTGGTTGATGAGCCAAATGGTCAGCGAGAATGCTGGCTTTGATAGCTTTCTGAGTGTGGTACTCGATGTCGTATTCTGATAACAACATTTGCCAACGGGCGATCCTTCCGGTTAAGGCGGGTTTTTCAAAAATGTACTTGATTGGATCCATCTTGGATATCAACCAAGTAGTATGATTAAGCATGTAGTGGCGAAGACGCCTAGCAGCCCAGGCTAATGCACAGCAAGTCTTTTCGAGTAGAGAGTATCGGGACTCACAGTCCGTAAATTTCTTGCTTAGGTAGTAGACGGCGTGCTCTTTTCTACCGGTTTCATCTTGTTGTCCGAGTACACAACCCATGGAGTCCTCCAATACAGTCAAATACATGATCAATGGTCTTCCTTCGACTGGAGGAATAAGTATTGGAGGTTCTAGCAGGTACTCCTTGATGCTATCAAAAGCTTTCTGGCAATCTTCTGTCCATACCACTTCTTGATTTTTGCGGAGTAGTTTGAAGATGGGTCCACAAGTGGCTGTCATATGGGATATGAATCTAGAAATGTAGTTTAAACGTCCTAGAAACCCCCTTACTTGCTTCTCAGTTTGAGGAGCAGGCATTTCTCTGATGGCTTTGACCTTATCGGGATCTACCTCGATACCCTTTTGACTGACAATGAAACCTAGGAGTTTTCCTGATCTCACGCCGAACGTACATTTGTTGGGGTTCAGGCGTAGCCGATACTTTCTCAGGCGTTGAAACATCTTTGACAAATATTCGACATGCTCTTCTTCCGTTCTTGATTTGACAATCATGTCGTCGACATACACTTCGATTTCTTTGTGTATCATGTCGTGGAAGAGAGTAGTCATGCCCCTTTGGTAGGTAGCACCCGCATTCGTTAGGCCAAAAGGCATCACTTGATAGCAGAAGGTGCCCCAAGGCGTAATGAAAGACGTTTTTTCTCTATCTTCAACAGCCATTTTAATCTGATTATATCCTGAGAAACCGTCCATGAAGGAGAAAACCTTGGATTTGGCGGTGTTGTCGACCAATATGTCAATGTGGGGTAACGGGAAGTCGTCCTTCGGGCTAGCCTTGTTTAAATCTCGATAGTCGACACACATCCTGACTTTACCATCCTTCTTGGGCACTGGCACTATGTTGGCCAACCATTGAGGATATTCCGAGGTAACGAGAAATCCAGCATTAATTTGCTTTTGCACTTCCTCTTTGATCTTAAGAGCCATGTCAGGGCGGGTTCTTCTCAACTTCTGCTTGACTGGCGAACATTCCGGTTTCAGAGGTAAGTGGTGCTCCACAATCTCAGGATCCAATCCCGGCATATCTTGATATGACCATGCAAAGATATCCACATACTCTTCAAGAAGCTTGATGATTCTTTCTTTGACGGGCGCATCCAATAACGCTCCTATCTTAACCTCTTTCTTTTCTTCTTCGGAACCCAAGTTGATGACCTCTATTGTTTCCTCGTGAGGCTGAATGGTCTTCCTCTCTTGTTCTAGTAGGCGCTTGATCTCATCCGGGATCTCTTCATCCTCTTCCTCTTCCGCTTCGTAAACAGGGAATTCAAAGTTTGGAGGGAGTCTAGGGCTAAGGTGTTCGACGGGTTTATGGGTGCTTAGTCTGCATGTGATGGATGATTGATTTTAGTAAAAGATGAAAAATGCAGACTCTTTGAAATTAAAAAGAAAATGTTTTTGGGTTTTTGATAATGAAAGATAAAAAGAAAAAGACAACGTATAAATACGTGGAAGTTGTAATAGAAACAACGATTTTTATTTATTGATGATAGTATATTAAACAAGCCCTACACGAGTCTCCTTTCGCTTCGGGCGAGGCGAAGGGGTTTTTTAGAAAAAGATAAAATAGACAAACACATTACTTGGAAGACTGAATAACAGAGGGAACATCGATGGCGACCCAATTGCGACAAGCTCCTCCGGGCGTCACATGGACAGGTGCTGTTTCTTCCGGCCCATCTTCAGTGATGGCGTTGGTTTCCTTTGCGGAGTGAATAAAGCTGGCGCTACGAAAGATGTTCTCGAGCGGCTCAATGTTAGTTCTTGGTTTGGTAACTCTTGTAGTTGGAGTGAAACCTAAACCTTCTTTATGCTTATGCTCCGGCAGATTTATTGTCTTTCCCCAATCCGGGAGTAAGTTCTCTTGCACTATTCTTTGTGCGCTCTTGAAAGAAGACATGGACGCTTCCTTCTTCGTGGCACTCTCATCTTCTAAGGAAAGACCTTGGAATGATGTCCCGTCAACGATATCAGCACCAATGAACGAGAAAGCCGACAAATGGCTGATTAATAGAGCCTCCTCTCCTCCCACTGTAACTAGCTTCCCATTCTTCACAAATTTCAGTTTTTGATGCAGCGTGGATGTCACTGCTCCGGCCTCGTGGATCCATGGTCGACCTAACAAACAACTATACGCTGCTTGTATGTCCATTACTTGGAATGTTATTTGGAAGACAGACGGTCCGATGGTAATAGGTAAATCCACCTCCCCGATTACCGATTTCTTCGAGCCATCAAAGGCTTTAACCACTACCCCACTTGGTCTCATGGGGGTCCCCTGGTAGGAAAGCTGGTCAAAGGTTGTCTTTGCCATTACGTTCAATGAAGAACCGGTATCTACAAGCACGTTTGATAAAGCGTCCGACTTGCAGTTTACCGAGATATGTAATGCCAAATTATGGTGTCTTCCTTGTTCCGGGAGTTCCTCATCACTAAAGCTTAGGCTATGGCAAACAGTGATGTTTCCGACAATGCCTCCGAATTGGCCGAGGGTTATGTCATGCTCCACAAAGGCTTGGTCCAAGACCCTCATCAATGATTCTCTATGTGCGTCGGAGTTCAACAATAAGGATAGCATAGAGATCTTGGAAGGTGTTTGCAACAACTGATCCACGACCTTGTATTCGCTCCTCTTGATTAACTTCAATACTTCATCAAGATCCGAATCGGCTTTTACCCCACTGGATTGACCCATCTCTTGGCTTGTGCAGGAGTCTTGGGTTGGCTTTGGTTTAAATATCGGGGTGCTGACCTTCTCTTGGACCATTGCGGGAAGAACACGTCCGCTCCTGAGTACTTTACTGCTGTCCGTGATATTATCAACAGGGGCTAAGGGAGGAATAGGCGTCTCTTGGCCGTTGTTTATCATGGTTGCAAGGTACTTATAAGGAACTGCTTTGTTGGAAGTGTACGGGGCAGGTCCTGGCAAACATATTACAAGTGGAGTAGTGGCAGGCTCTTGGCTGCTGAAGACTACCTCCAAATGTTCCGGGATATCAAACTCTGGAATTATGACACATACCCTTTCGTCCTTTTTGGTGACAACGAGCTCCTTCTTGTCCATTAGTCCTTGTATGTCATTTTGGATTTGCATACATCCTTGAGGACTAACTGAACACTCTTCACACCTAGCATGATCGTGCTCGAATATGGCTGCTTTACACATTCCGATGTGTAATAGAACCAAAGGAGTCCTGATGTTTTGGACTTTCAAAATAGGATGGGTTCCTTGGTGCTCTTGAATCATGTTGATTGAGGAACCATGATTCGGCAGTGGGTTAGTTTGGACATTTGGGTTTGAATCCTTGAAGGTCAACACTTTGGTTCGGACTAGCTTCTGGACCTCATTCTTTAAAGCAAGGCAACGCTCAACATCATGGCCTGATGCCCCTTGATGGTATGCGCATGTAAGGTCATGTCGATACCATGGAGGTAATTCACTCGGTACGGGAGGTGGTGCTCTTGTTTGTACGAGATTTCTGGCAAGTAAAGCCGGGAGCAGGTCCGCGTACTTCATGGGTATCGGATCGAATGCCGCTCTTGGGCGATTCTGATGGTTGAAGGGCTGTTGAGGTGCTTGAGGTCGGAATTGCTGCTGACCTTGTGGGCGAGGCTGCTGGTATGATTGTTGTGAATTTTGCGGATGCTGTTGTTGATAGGATTGCTGATATTGAGGGAGAGATCTTTGCGGGACTTGAACTTGGTAATTTGGAGGCGTAGAGATGGCAGGTGAGATAGCAGAGACATGCGGATATGCTGAGTACCCTTGATGAGGTCCTCCGTGACCAATCATGCCGATATCTTGCTCCTTCTTCCTTGGGTAGCTACCCCCAAATCTCTTTGTGCTACTAGACGGAGCACTTTCCTTTATTAAGCGTCCTTCTCGGACCGCATCTTCCAAACGTACGCCCATGCTTACCATCTCGGTGAAGTCACTTGGCGCGCTGGCGACCATTCGTTCATAATAAAAGGAACCAAGGGTATTTAAAAATATCTTGGTCATTTCCTTTTCTTCTAGAGACGGGCTAATCTGAGCCGCGATCTCTCTCCATCTTTGCGCGTACTCCTTAAAGGTCTCTTTGTCCTTTTGGGCCATAGCCCGGAGTTGGTCCCGGTCCGGGGCCATGTCCAAATTATATTTGTACTGGCGGACAAATGCCTCTCCCAAGTCATTAAAGGTTTGGATTTTGGTACTATCCAAACCCATGTACCACTTTAAAGCGGCACCGGTTAGGCTATCTTGGAAATAATGAATGAGCAGCTGATGGTTGTCGGTTTGTGTCGACATCTTTCTTGCGTACATTACCAAGTGACTTTGCGGGCAAGTATTCCCTTTGTACTTCTCAAAATCCGGGACCTTGAATTTAGGAGGGATCTTGACATTGGGTACTAGGCAGAGATCATGGGCGTCCTTCCCAAATAAATCTTTCCCTCGGAGGGCTTTGATCTCCTTTTGCATCTCATCGAATTTTTCAAGGAAATCCGTCATCCTATCCTGGGCGCCTAAACTTTCGGCATGAAAGATAGGCCCGTAATCCCCTTGAGTGGTGTGAACCACTGGTGTAGTAAAGGCTGCAGCAGCCTGGGTAAAGGTAACCTCGGGTTGAATGACCGGGGCTTCTTGAGAAGTAGTTGGAATAGGGACGGATTCTTCGCCAAACTCAAATGGCATACCCCATGTGCAACCGGGGGGTTTAGTGTAGCGCTGAGTTCCATCATGTAAGGGCGGAGTTGAAGTAGAAGCTAGTGCTGGAGCCTGGGAGCTAGAAGGAGGAGGAGGTGCCGGGATTTGTGCGGCTGCTAGTAGTTTCACTAACTCCGTTAGTTTTTCCATTTCCATTCTCATAGACGTTACTTCTTCACGAAGATCTTGATTCTCTTGCTCGAGGTTTTCCATTTTCCTCTTTAGGGTCGCTCGGGTATTGTAGGAGTGAGTTGCCTCGGGATGATGAGCCACTTTTTCTTACAAGAAGACGCGTAGTGTTGCGGAGAGAATGCAAACACTGAAGACTCAATTTGGATTATAAGAAATCCTGAGGATAAGAAAAGGGAAATAAGTTTGGACTCGAGGATGACCGTATGCATGATAATGGATGATGTATGCATGAAAAAATTTGCTTTGCTTTATAAGGAAATTAAAAAGTGCAATTAATTTCTTATAAAGCAAAGTGATATGCGAAAATTATTTTCCATGAATGTAAATGTATGCATATGCATGGGTGTGATATGTAGGTTCAAAATTCCCCCCATCCTCACGTGTAGGCTCTAATGGTAAGATTCCTAAGAAGAGGTCCTTAGAGTCATCAACCTCATATGGAATTAGGGTTGTCTATGGACATACGTCGACATGACTTCAATTAATTCCATATGAGAATCTCGTCTAAGCGGGGTTGGACATCCTACCTCACGGACATACGTCAACGCGGGCTTCCGCACACAACCTCCTGCTAACTTAGTTTTTTCTCGAGCTCGGGTAGAGAGCCTCACACGTCCGGCATTAACCCGAACAATGTGGAGTAACATCGCTCAAGTAACCCCCACAATTGAGATATATATGAATATGAAGCACAAATGATATATATATATGTATGCGGAGTATAAGAATAAACAAGACAAATAATGACAAAAAGACATAAACACGTAAGTAAAATGAACCAAATTAGCCTAAAAGCCGACTGAGATAGGCTTGACTCGTTTATGCAAAAACAAAGTGTTTAATGCATATGTCCCCAGTGAAGTCGCCATTTATTTCTGTCGCGTCGAATTTCGGATGTCAAGCTATTGGGGAAGCTTTGAATCGCTAATTCTAAATTACGACTGAACTTTTAATTTTTCGGGGAAAAAGGAAAAAAGTTCTAAATTACCTTGAGAAAAGATTTTAGGTTCGAAAGTCGATTATGCGAGGGGAAGGTATTAGCACCCCTCACATCCGTTGTACTCAACGGGAACCTCTTAGTCGGCTTAGGCTTAAAATGGTTCGATGTTTTACTTACGTGTTTAAACATGTGTAAAAGAAAATATATAAAACATAATGCGGGATGAAGAAAGAGATAAAAACGAACGAAAGGGAAAAAATATTTTTTATTAATGGGCTTGACAAGATGTCGATCTTGCTCCTACGTATCTCCCGGTAGTCGGAGAATTCAAAGCGTACGTAGTTCTTTGGTAGAAAACGTTTGTATGTTGGTTCGTTTTAGTTAAAAAAGGTTTGATCGCGTCCGAGCGAAAAAGTTTGAAAAGAAAAAAGTGTAATGAAAATAAATGTCAACTGCTCGGGTTGCTGCCGAACTGGCCATTGACGACAAGAAAGTAAAAGGTCAGCTGCTCGGGTTGTTGCCGAGCTGGCCACTGACGACAATGCATAAAAGTAAATGATTTGGGTGAAAAAGTTTTACGCTCGGACGTGAGCAAAGGTTTTAAAAAACGTACGAAGACGTACAAAGTTTTAAAATGGTGAAAGATGGACGCTAGGCGATAAGCTCGCGCAAGGCGTGAATGTTTTTTTAAAAAGGAAATACACAAAAGACAAACGCACTGAGGCGAAAGATTCGCGCAAGGTGTAAAAAGGTTAAAAATAAACGCGCAAGGCGCGAGAGGTTCGGATTGACCACGAGGGCCAAGAAAAGGATAAAAATGGCCATAAGGGGGCCAAGGGAAATTTGAGCGTGCTAGACGCGTCAAGGGTGGAATGACGATTGCCCGAGCGACGAGACATACGTCACGCATTCGTGCAATCGAGGTTTGGGGAGACATACGTCAAGCCATTCCCGTTTCATTTAAGTTTGGTTTTGTTACTCGGAGAAACCTCAAAGGGAACCAAAGCTTTAAAAGGAAAGTTGTAAAAGAAAAGAAAAAACGCGAACAAATTTGTTGTTCGATTTTATTAAAAATCATGAACGTGACTTGTTGCTTAAGTTATTGAAACTCAAGAACAAGTTTGGTTCAAGTTTGAATGGCAAACACAATCATAAAACATGCAAAAATGTTGGAAAGTTCACAAGTTCGGCTCGATTCGAGCTTGGTTTAAAAGAGTGAGCAAACTTGGCTTAAGTTCGCGTTTGGATTGAAAATCATGAACAACATGGTTGTTCAAGTTTGTTTTGAAATAAACGAACTTAGCTTGTTGCTCAAACTTGGTTTTTGAAAATATTAAGAACATAACTTGTTTCACAAGTTACTCAAAATTTGTCGCACGAACTTGTGAAATTTTCAAAGTTGTGCATGATTATGAGTTGGGTTTGGGCCAAAATGGTTTTAACCCTCTTTAGGCTCTGAATCAAGGGCTAGAATCCCAAAAATTTGACACTTGAATGCCTGATTCATGTTCTGAATTTCACATACTTCGCAGAGCGACCAGAACTTGGCTCTGCGAAGTCAGGTTCTGGTGTGGTCGCACTGCGAGCAATACTTTGCTCTGCGAAGTATGCGAATTTTCAAACCAGAAGCTGTTTCTGAACAGAAGTTCAGAAACTGCTTCTGGGCAAGATTCAGAACCTAAAGGAGGTTAAGAAACTTGACAAAAAGGAAGAAAAAAAGAGTGAAAAATCACAGTTTTAAAGCTCGGCCCCTTTGAGGTCCTTTTTGAGGTTCAAAGGAGGTTTTGGTTCACAAAGAAAAATTGGACAAAGCAAGATATGCAAACAGCAAATACAGTAGAAAAGAAAAGTTATAGGAGACTTACAGAACTCCTAGCAATGCTTGGGCAAGATTGGAAGTGGCTTGCTTGCTTGATGATAGGTTATGAACAAGGTTCAAAGTGTTTGTGATGACTGATTTTGTGTTGCAATGCAAGGGATTTTTGTGTGGATTTCGTGTGTGTTGGCTCTCCGAATTGGTCTGTATTTAGCTGGTTTCAATGTGTATTCAGTTGTGTAGTGTAGTATGTGATCCTTAAGCCTTGCCCTTCCTTTTATAGGCATAAATGCAAATCTTTGCAATGATGAACAATGATGAATAAAATCCTAAAACACTAGCTGATCATGAGCTAAACTCAGGCTAGATCACTTTGCATTTAATGCTAATGGATAGGAATTGCTTTGCCTTGTGCCAAGGGGCAAGGTCTTGACTGATCTCAGCCACAAATGCCATTGATTCTAGAATGTAATGATGGTAAAAACTGTAAAACAGGGCAGCTGCAAAAGGGATGATTCTTGGGATCAATCCTTGCAATCTTGGGGGGTCAAACAATCAAAACGTGTACTGCCATGTACAGGGAGATTGGGGGAATCAAAATTAGCATGTGGGCTTGTGTGTGTGGGGAGAAATTCAGCTCAAAACAGGGCATGTCACACAGCTTTTTTGCAACATAAACCACTTGGGATTGGCTGGTTTTGGCAGGGAAAAAGGGAAATTTGGATCAAGCAGCTGGCTGGCATGTTTGGGTTGGGTAAGGGGTCAATTTTGGGGGACAAAATCTGACCAAGGGCATCCAATTTGTTTGATCACATGAGAGGTTGGAAGAAAGTTCTTCTTTCCTTTTACCTTTAATGTCACACATTAAATCTTGCTTTGCTGCACCAAATCAGTCACAAAATAGCAAGAATACAAGTAATAATGCTACTAATAATAATTGTAGTTGAAAGCAAAAAAGATAAACCAATGTATAAAAATCTGCAGAAAATTTCGCAGAGGTCGCAGTGCGAAGGTGAGTTCGCACTGCGAACTCCACTTTTTTTGATTTTTTTGTATAAAATAAAAGGAAAAATGGGGAAAATAATAATAATATATAATGATGATAATGATGATAAAAAATGCAAGAAATGCAAATGATGATGATAATAAGGAAAATAGTAGATAATACTAATAATAAAAAGATGATATTTAATAATAATAATAAAATGACAATAAAAAGATAAAACTTATTAATTAAAATAAATAGTAGTAAAGGTAATAACAATAATATTATTAAAGAAAAACAAAATGACACTATTAATGATATTAAGGCTAATAGAAATGCTAGTAATAAAATGCAAACAAAAGTACTACAATAAGAAGGAAATAATACAAAGTAATAATAAAAAATGAAAATAATAAAAGATGAAACACACACAAAATATAAGTCAAAAAATGGGGTATGACACTACCGCTCCGGCCAGAATGCCCGCCGATAAAGCAGAAATTGAGAAGGACAAGACCGGACATGTCGCTTAAGATCAGGGAAGAGGTCAAAAGACAGTTTGATGCAGGATTCCTAGCCGTGGCGAAATATCCACAGTGGGTTGCTAACATAGTACCGGTACCGAAGAAGGATGGTAAAGTGCGAATGTGTGTCGATTACCGAGATCTTAACAAGGCAAGTCCCAAGGATGATTTCCCATTACCTCACATCGACGTGTTGGTAGACAATACAGCCCGGTTCGCGGTGTTCTCATTCATGGATGGATTCTCCGGCTATAATCAAATCAAAATGGCTCCGGAAGACATGGAGAAAACCACCTTCATCACCCCATGGGGAACATATTGCTACAAGGTAATGCCTTTCGGCTTGAAGAACGCTGGGGCAACTTATCAAAGAGCAATGATGGCTCTCTTCCACGACATGATGCACAAAGAAATAGAGGTCTATGTGGATGATATGATTGCCAAGTCCGAAACTGAAGAAGACCATATCATTCACTTGCAAAAGCTATTCGTGCGTTTAAGGAAGTACAAACTGCGACTCAATCCAGCTAAGTGCACCTTTGGTGTCAGGTCCGGAAAGTTACTCGGTTTCATCGTTAGTCAACGAGGGATCGAGGTTGACCCCGACAAGGTACGCGCAATCCAAGATATGCCAGCTCCTCGTACTGAAAAAGAAGTCCGTGGTTTTCTAGGGAGATTGAACTACATCTCTAGGTTCATTTCTCATCTCACTGCTACCTGCGAGCCAATCTTCAAATTGCTACGTAAGGATCAGGCCATCATATGGAATGAGAATTGTCAAGGGGCATTTGAAAGAATCAAACAATACTTGCAAGAACCACCTATCTTGATACCACCCGTTCCTGGAAGACCTCTCATTATGTACTTAACGGTATTGGAGGAATCCATGGGATGTGTGCTGGGGCAACATGATGAAACTGGTAGGAAGGAACATGCCATCTATTTCTTAAGCAAGAAGTTCACTGACGTCGAAACCAGATACACCTTGCTAGAAAGAACTTGTTGTGCTTTGGCATGGGCTGCACGCCGTTTGAGACAGTACATGATCTGTCACACGACATGGCTGGTATCAAAGATGGATCCAATCAAATACATCTTCGAGAAACCCGCTTTGACCGGAAGAATTGCCCGTTGGCAGATGCTGTTATCCGAGTATGACATCTTGCATGTGACTCAAAAAGCTATCAAAGGAAGTGTGCTAGCAGATCACTTGGCTCATCAACCGGTGGAAGACTATCAGCCCATACCATTTGATTTCCCAGATGAAGATATCATGGCGTTAAAAGAAGATGAGGTCATAGGAGATGATGAAGGACCCGAACCAGGGGCACGATGGAAGCTTGCATTTGATGGTGCATCTAATGCCATGGGGCATGGGATTGGAGCCGTTCTAATATCTCCACAAGGTGGTTATACCCCCTTCACCGCAAGACTATGTTTTGACTGCACGAATAATGTGGCAGAATATGAGGCATGCATCTTGGGCCTTGAGGCTGCCATCGATCTAAGAATCAAGATTCTAGAGGTGTATGGAGATTCGGCCCTAGTCATTTATCAAGTAAAAGGGGAATGGGAAACCCGTCATCCCAAGCTGATCCTGTACCATGCTCATGTCTTGAAGCTAATAGAGTTCTTTGATGAAATCACCTTCCATCATATCCCAAGAGAAGAAAATCAAGTAGCAGATGCCTTGGCTACGTTATCCTCAATGTACAAGGTGAAGTTTCACAATGAAGCGCCGCTTATAAAGGTGGAGCGCCGAGACGAGCCTGCATTCTGTTTGTCAATCGAAGAGGTGTCTGACGGCAAGCCATGGTACCATGACATCAAAGTCTACCTTAAAAATCAAGAATATCCTGCAAACATCTCAAGTAGGGATAAAAAGACTTTGAGACGTCTATCAGCTAAATTCTTCCTGAATGGTGATGTGCTCTACAAAAGAAACCATGATCTGGTTCTTCTCAGATGTGTGGACAAACACGAGGCAGATTTGCTCATCAAAGAAATCCATGAAGGGTCCTTCGGTACCCATGCCAATGGACATACAATGGCTAGAAAAATTCTAAGGGCAGGTTACTATTGGCTGACCATGGAATCTGATTGTTTCAGCTACGCTAGAAAGTGCCACAAGTGCCAAATCTATGCGGACAAGGTGCACGTGCCTCCAGTCCCTTTAAACGTAATGGCGTCACCTTGGCCGTTCTCCATGTGGGGCATCGACATGATTGGGCCCATTGAACCTAAAGCTTCAAATGGACACCGGTTCATCCTAGTCGCCATCGACTACTTCACCAAATGGGTTGAAGCTACCTCATACGCCAATGTAACAAAGCAAGTGGTAGTTCGATTCATCAAAAAGGAGATAATATGTCGCTACGGACTCCCCAATAAAATCATCACTGACAATGGCACCAACTTGAACAACAAAATGATGAAAGATTTGTGTGAAAGTTTCAAGATCGAACACCACAATTCTTCGCCATACCGGCCAAAGATGAATGGAGCCGTAGAAGCAGCCAACAAAAACATCAAGAAAATCCTTCAAAAGATGGTGAAAACGTACAAAGATTGGCATGAAATGCTTCCCTTTTCCTTACATGGCTATAGGACCTCGGTTCGCACCTCGACAGGGGCAACCCCATTCTCCCTGGTGTATGGCATGGAGGCAGTCCTCCCTATTGAGGTGGAAATTCCCTCAATGAGAGTCTTGATGGAGACGAAACTAGAAGAAGCAGAATGGATTCAAGCAAGGTTTGACCAGCTGAACCTAATCGACGAGAAGCGAATGGTAGCCTTATGTCATGGTCAGTTATATCAAAGCAGGCTCAAGAAGGCGTTCGACAAGAAGATCCATCCTCGAGAGTTCCAAGTAGGCGACCTAGTGCTCAAAAGGATCCTACCTATACAAAAGGATTCACGTGGAAAATGGACTCCGAACTACGAAGGCCCTTATGTAGTGAAGAAAGCTTTCTCTGGAGGAGCCTTGATTCTCACAACAATGGACGGCGAGGACTTCCCGCGTCCTGTGAATTCCGATGTAGTCAAGAAATACTATGCCTAATAACAAAAAGAACGCCCGCTAAGTTGAAAACCTGAAATGGCAACTTAGGCAAAAAGGGGCATCCCGGTGGACTGAAAACTCGAAAGAGCGGTCCAGGCAAAAGTTAGGGATATAAAAAACAAAAGAAAACCCGCTAAGTCGAAAACCTGAAAAGGCGACTTAGACAAAAGTTGGGAAAAGAAAAAGGCATGTAACTACATTGGGGCAGTCTACTCCTAGCACCGGCTGAAGAACCAATCCTTTTGCCATTCTCAGAAGCAGGGTTTTGTGGGTTTAGGGTTATTAAGAAAGTAGCAGTCGTCATGACTCGATGGGAACTTCTAGTGTTTTCCCTCTTTCCATTTTCATTTCTCTTATTTATCTTGTGGAGTTACACCTTTGGTGTACTACCATTCCATGTACTAGATTATGTTTAACCATCAATAAAGCGCATCTTTTTATTTACCTTTTTGTCATTCCCTATCGTTAAATGCTATTTTGATGATACAATTTTGAAATAAAAATAATAACATAAAATCCATTGAAATCATGATTTACTTTGATTTGAAAATATCATAAAGGAAATTAACGACTTCCGGCGAGGTGTTGAACCTCTCAGAATCCTCAGAGCAACCCCAAGTGGTTCCCGTCTATAGCAGAGTCGACATCTACATACAAGCTGCCCATGCAGGCATGAAACGTCGAAAGCTCCGTCAGCAGCCATCCATCTGAAACTTCAATAGCAATGAGTTTTTGCGAATGCCGAAGAATCGAAAACCTTAAATATCGTACCCTCACCAGTTTATCCCATAAAATCCCAAAAAAAAACCAGTTCTCATTGGCACTCCTTGCAATTTCCAACCAAAAGTCCAACCATGCTTGGCATCCGATCACAACCAAAGTTCAACATGCCATTTGTTTCCCCCACATGTCAGCATAACACATGCATCATATCAAATTCATTCATTAGCATGCAGCCCATATTCACCGCCTACTTCTCCTCACAATTTCTCATGTTCCCCAATGAACCTCAATCAAATACTCTCCAGTGAGTCATCCTAGTGTTCCCCAGTGAACCTCATTCAAGAACTTCTCCAGTAAGTTATTCAAAAAAGTCCCCCAGCGGATTTCTTCCTAAACTGTCCCATTCCCCGGTGGACCTACTCACAGCCACTGAAATTCCCCAGTTAAATCTCCCCCAGCGAGTCAACCATCATAACATATCATTATCATGTCACCAGCGTCAGACTGGCGACAATCATATCATATCATTATCATTTCACCAGCGTCAGACTGGTGATAATCATATCATATCATTATCATTTCACCAGCGTCAGACTGGCGACTATCATTTCACCAGCGTCAGACTGGCGATGATCATATCACCCTTTACCATTCCACCAAGACCCACTTGGCGGCAATCGGTCAGGCATCACTTTCCCCTAGGGATCGACTCTCAGCGTGAGCGGCTGAGTAAGATCACCTTTCCCCAGTGAATCAACCTTCAGCATAAACGGCTGAATAAGATCACTCTTATCATCAGGGATCTACCTCCAGCGCAGGCGGCTGGATATGATCACCTCTTTCCTTAGAGATCGACCTTCAGCATAAACGGCTGAATAAGATCACTTTTATCATCAGGGATCTACCTCCAGTGCAGGCGGCTGGATAAGATCACCTTTCCCCAGTGAATCAACCTTCAGCATAAATGGCTGGATAAGATCACTCATATCCTCAGGGATCTACCTCCAGTGCAGGCGGCTGGATATGATCATCCCTTTCCCCAGTGAATTGACCTTCAGCATAAACGGCTGAATAAGATTACTCTATCCTCATGGTCTACCTCTAGCATAAGCGGCTAGATAAGATCACCTATCCTCCTGGATCTACCTTTAGCATAAGCGGCTAGATGAGATCACCCTTGTCCCCAAGGATCTACCTCCAGCGTAGGCGGCCGGATATGATCACTTTTGTCCTTAGAGATCTACCTTCAGCGTAAGCGGCTGGATATGATCAATCTTCCCCAGTGAAACCACATTATCCCCAGTGGATTCGGATCCTTTTTCTTTAACAAACTCGAATAGCCTTTTTGTTTCGTTTCATCCCAGTCAGGTCATCTTCGTCGTTTTGTATTCATACCTGCATCGCGAGCATTCACAGCATTGCCGTCAAAATTGGTCAAAAATAAGGTACTCTGTATTTAAGTCTCTTCGACCCGTCGAATTAAAACTTCACTTTTAAATCTCCGTAACGAAGAAACTTAAATAGGGGCAGCTGTCGTACCCCAATTTTTGACCCAGTTTTGATTCGTTTTAATCGTCTTTTTTAAGGCCGATAATTTTCGTCGTTTCAGACGAAATTTCGGCAGGGAGGTATTTTAAAATACCTCATTTAGGTTTTCAAAGGTGATAATTTTAGTTTTATTGTTATTTCTTTTTTAGTTTAGTTTTTTTATTATTATTTTATTAATTTCGTTTTTTATTTTTTTAATTATTTTCTGTTTTGATTTATTTTTTTATGCTGTCATTTTTATCATTTATTTTAATTACTTAATTAATTAAAAAACAAATCCATCACTTTCTCCATCAGAATTGCATCAGATCCATCCTTTTCCCATCAGTTTTTTTGTCCATTCTTGCTTGGCTTCTTGCCATTTTTTTGATTAAGCCACAGATCCCTCTCAACAGCTCTGCACACAACCTCTTTTGTCCATACAATTTCAATAAAAACAGTGAGATAGAGAGGATTTGAGGAGAATAAACTGAACAGAAAACAATCAAGAACATAACAGAAAAACACAACACAAAAGCAACTCAGCAACAAAAACCACAACCCACTCCCCTCACCACTCCAAAACCACAAAGCTCCCCACCCCAACACAAGACCAAATTCGGCCAGCTCCCTAACCACACAACCACCCAAAACGCGGCCACAACACCCCTCCCCAACACAACCCGCGCGCGCACCAGCCACCACAACGCACCAGCCACCTCAAACGCACCAGCCACAACAACAACAACACTAAAACACACCCAAAACGCAGCTACACACCAACACAAAACACCACACAACACTCGGCCATAACTCACACAAAACCACACGAACACACACGCACAAGACCACACTCACGACCCAAAACAACAACAGCACAATACACGCATAAACAACACAACACAACAGCAAAAGCCGCGAGCAAAACCCCACAAAACCGAGCCAAAAAAAGAACAAAAGGTAGTTTTTTTAAAAAATTTCGAAACTTTAAGTGTAGATCTAGGATTTTTGGAAAAGATTTTGAAAAAACTAAGCCCGGATTTGAGAAGAGGGCGAGAAAACGAGTAGGAAAAACTAAATTTTTTTTAAAAAAACGGAATTTTAAAATTCCGGCGCGGTGGCGCCGCCGGCGGCCACCGCGCCGGAAAATTTTCCGGCCACCGGAGGGGGGAGGGCGCGGCTGAGAAAGAAGAGAGGAGGAGGAGAGAAAAAAAAGAAGAAGAGGAGAGAAGGTTAGAGAGAGAAGTGAAATGAAAAATGAGAAAAATCTTGTAAGAATGGGTATTTATACCCCCCATAAATCCTGCGCGCGTGGGTGCATGCGTTAGCATGCACCCTCGCCCCTTTGGCCCTTTGATATTAAATCGAACGGTCCTGGCTATTTTCTCCCTTGTGATCAGATCAGGGCCCTCTGATTAATCAGACGGCCCAGATTAAATCACGCTGGCCCAATGCATTTTGGGCCTATTTCTTTCAAATCTGATTATTTTCTCACTTTATGCACCTCTTATTTTATTTTTACACCTCCCTGTTTATTTCTTTTATTTTTTTTTTTTTCTTCTTTGCAATTTTATTTCCTATTATTATTATTTCCTTTTTATTGTTTCTTTATTTTTTAACATCTTATTTTTTTATTTATCACATCATATCATGCATTTTATTTTATTTGTCATTTCACTTTGCATTTATCATTTTATTTATTTATATGTCATTAGAATGCATTTAGGGTTTTACTTTGCATTTCACTTTGAGCTAACACCGTAATATAATCCCTCGTATTTATTTTATCGCACTTAATTTCACTTTGAGCATTAATGCTTTAATCTTTTCATGTTTTCTTTATTTCATTTTTTTCATCAAAGTATCACTATATTTTCAATATATCAAAACAAAAAAACAATTTTCTTCTCGTAAATGGAAATAAATATTAAGAGTTTAATCGACCGAAAAAAGGAAAACTTGGGTAGACACCCGACGCTTCCCCGAATGCGGAATGCGAGATCCCCGTCTCGACCACGTTCAAAGCATTCGTCTTTCGATTAAATTTTTAATAAAACAAAAATAATAAAAAAACATTTTTCTTTAGTGAGCGAAAAAGGAAAACTTGGGTAGACACCCGACGCTTCCCCGAATATTCGAAAACGAGGTAGACACTTCACTTTTCGGATATTCGTCCTCCGCTTAAAATCAATCTCAACCCACTTAACTTTACTTTTTTTTCACGCCCATGTGCGTTTTCAAACGGATACCATCGCCCAAGCGCGAATCCGTCTTTTTTTCTAAAGCAAACTTTTTCGCCCAAGTGCGACTAAACCATTTTCATAAATAAAATCAATCAACACACAAATATTTTCTACCAAAGAACTACGTAGCTTTGAATTCTCCATCGCACCGGGGGATACGTAGGAGCAAGATAAAAATCTTGTCAAGCACCCTAATAAAAAACTCATTCTTAGTCTTTAAATCATTTTTCTTTCTCTTCCATTCTTTACAAACATTTTTATGAAACTAACACATTTTGAAAGCTAATTAATTAATGGTTCCCGTTGAGTACAACGGATGTGAGGGGTGCTAATACCTTCCTCTCGCATAACTGATTCCCGAACTCGAATTTGGTTGCGATGACCTTGTTCTCGTTCTCAAAGGGGTTTATCGACGTTCCCCTTTTCAAAAATAAAACTTCGGTGGCGACTTTACTGTCTAGCGAGCGTTTTTCGCCCGCGCATTTTCCCCGCCGCTTCAATAATGATATGTGAGACGGCTTATACCACTCATCACTTGGACTAAACTCCCATAAGTTTGGATTTATCGGTAAAGAAATATTAATGCTATGATAAAGGAATATCTTGAATGATGCAAGATTGTCAGAATCCTAGTAAGGAAGAAAGTTCTTAAGACTTTTAGATACGCGTTATCGTTGACTAGTTAAAGTGGAGCACGAGTAGCTTATAAGATTTCTTGAGCCCTTAAGGATTCCGCAGTGGGAATGGAAGCAATGTTTATGGTTATAATAAGTATTACACCAGGATGTCAGAGAGTAAGGAGCGTGTACTATAAGTGATGCCTCCTACTCGTAAATGAGTGATGGAAGTAGTTGCAGCAGTCTTTACTTCCGTTTGAGAATACTCAATATTAGATGCTTTTCAGTGCAAGGATAATTCTATATAAAGAATGGTACGAATTGTAACTATAAGATGTCGTCTTACGAGGCGAAAGTCAAAGACAAGAATTCATTGGAATTGAATTGTAATGTAATAGATCTCTCAAAAAGTTGGAATATTTGAGGGAGATAAGATCGACCCGACATCTTCAGGATAAGATTAAGCGGTCAATGAAGGAAAACTTATAGAATTCAGTAAGGGAATCCAAGACTTAATAATTTTAGATTGGATTTGCAAGAAGTATGTCGAACCGGAGACATAGTCAAGTAAGATGGATATGTTGGTTCAGATAACCACACGTCCTACCAGGTAAGAATTATGTGATGTGCATCAGATCTTCCGGTTAGAAATAGATTGTCGAATGTTTTAGAACTCATAGAGATGGGAACCATGGCTAAGGAACAGTTTTAACCAGTCAGGGTTAATCGAGGTACATGAATAATCTACATGTCAGACCCTAGATTAACCATGGAATCCTAATAAGCAATTTGAATTGGAGAATTGGCTAGTAGAGAAGGAGGTGGAAAGGATCTATTCATTCAAGATCTCAAGAGAATTCTAAATTTCGAGGACGAAATTTCTTTAAGGGGGGTAGATTGTAATATCCCGCTTAGACGTAACTTTTATTAGTATCAGATAAGTTCGAGCAAGTAAGGGCAAAGTTGTAATTATGCGCTGGAAGGGCTTTATATAAGGGAAAACTAAGATTTTATTCATTTCCTCATTTTTCCCTTCTCTCTCTAGAATTTAGATTTTTCTCTCAATCTCTCTCTAGGATTCGGTCCTCGCCATCCCATACTTCCAATTCATCAAATTTCTTCCTCAACTCTTGGAAAACAAGCAAGCAAGCTTTTGGGGAAGATTGAAGCAAGTGGAACTAAGGAAAACCAAGTCAAGAGGAAGGGTTCCAAAGCTAGGGTTTTGGAGAAGAATCAAGTTAGGACTTGGAAAGCTTGGCAAGACCAGCAATGATTCAGGTGGGTTCCTTAGAGTAGCAATTTTTCCCTTAGTATTGTGTGAGATTCACAATAATGCTAACGTTTAAGAGAAGGATAGTTTTTCCCCTTTTTGATACATATGCCTAATCCATGTGTTAATCCTTGATCCCTATATGTTTTATAGCTTAAATGAAATCTCTGGCATGTTTTTAAAGATCACTGGGAAGTTGGGTACTAAGATTATCTAAAGATGAAACTTGTTTTCAAATTCTGAGTTCTGCTACGGTCGCAGAGCGACCAGGAGTTTGCTCTGCGAAGTAGCAGAGTTTTGCTACTGCCTATCTTCGCCTAGCCATCACTTAGACTTCGCTTTGCAAAGGTATCAGAAGCTGAGTTCGCAGAGCAAAGTCCTTGGACGCTCTGCGAAGCTTCAGACTCAGGTATATCAGGTTCTGAAGGATCAGACGCAGGTTCGCAGAGCGAAGTTAAGGGTCGCAAAGCGAAAGTGATCCAGAATGACTTTTTTTAAATAAATAATTGTACCATGCCAATGACCCTTGTTATGCTTTAGGATAGAGATACTCATGAACTTTCAAGGATTAATCTAGGATAAAGATATGTATCATACAGAGTGTTGGGTAATTTAACCACAGATTCTCAGGTAAGAGAAACATGAAGTTATTATAGATGGGTTTATAAGCCCTTAGCATGACATATGATAATGATATGTCTAGATCCTTTGATAGGATAGCAAGATGAATGTACTCAATTAAGTGTACGAAAGTACAAGGAATGTTTCAACATTCAAAGCTTCAGACAAGCTTAAGGGGGTTCAGTTTCCCAACAATGATTAAGTGGCTTATGAGAACGATAAGCTTAGAACCTTATATTATAGGTTAAGTATCACATGATTAATTACGTGATGAATGCATCAGATATGCATATGTATAGAGTAATGTATCAGATATACATATGAACTATTGAGCCAATAATTAAAGTATAAATTTATACGTGTTCAGCAGACTCCGGATTATGCCGGATGGGACTTATCCGAAAGGGTTGACCACACGTAAGATTTCAAGTTATATATAAGAATATGTTAATTAAAGTAAGTTGTGACTCTATGACTCCCCGTTAGTAGTGGTTATGCGTTCCTCAGATGTAAGTCCTACATGACGAAAAGATAAGTTAAGTTGTGATTCTCAGGCTCCCCGTTAGTAGTGGAGTCGAGGTTCCCCGTTAGTAGCGGACAGACATTGTTTCTATGTAAGTCCTACACGACGATAAGAGGAGTCCGGTGTTAGCCTGATATGATAGGAATTTCACCGGTATGATGGGAGATGTACTTCGGGGTTACTCCACCCGGATGCACTCCGTAAAATGAATTCAGATAATTATTGTATGTTCAACGCTAACTTTCTAACTTTATGTTAAAGAATGATGTATATGTATTTATTACATGAGATTATGACAAAGTAGTCATCAGATAACAGTTATCAGAAAGTGATCATAGGATGTCCCTAGATCACTAAGTATGAGATTATGAATATGTTATGAATATGAAAGACATATGCAGTGATCCTAGATTTCCCCTTGATCACTAAGTTAACAAGAAGTAGTCTAGTTTTTACTATTACACAGGATAACAAGAACATACATGTTTAATCCCTTTTGGGAAGAGTTTAAGGCTTGGCGATCATAGGTATCCCCAAGATTGCCAATAGGGTAGGCATGGCGACCCTAGGTTCCCCGTGGTTGCCAACAGTAGGTTGGGTGGAGCTCACTGAGACATTATGTCTCATCTCAATCCTTCTGGTGCAGGTTTACAGGTAAGCAAGAGGTTCGTGAAGTTCTTCAGGAAAACGCTGGATGGAGTGCAGTTGCTCGTCATGTACCAGCTCAGGAGTTTATCAAACTTTGTATAAGTATTTAGTGGTACTTGATTATTGTATAAACAAGCAAATCTGTATTCATTCGGTTGTTGTATGTTATTATTATTGAAAAAATTTGATGTATCCAGTATCAGTTAACGCATATGCTAATATTCTAGATTAAATTAGTATGAGTGTTACAAAGCCCACAAAAAAAATTAATTTAGTGGGCTGGGGCCAAATAAACCAATTTCAATAAGGGGGCCAAAATTATAGGGGGCTTGATTTAGGTTTTTTATGTGGGGCTTTGTGTTTTGAGGCTTAATTGACACTTCTAACGATCTCCTTAATTTTATGTGCATAATGGTCATTTTGCAAAATTTATTTTATTTGTTTTTTAAAAGTTTATTACAGATAATTGTCATCACAAGTGTAACCAATTTTCACGGATAACTATGGATAATTGTCATCAAAAGTGTATATAAAATCTGTAACGGGTGCAGTGCAAACATTAAACACTCTTTTGCATATAAAATAAAAAGTTATTTAATAGAAACACTACATTAATTTTGATTTTGAAAATAGTCACGACTGTTCAAAATTGTATCATATCGATTTTCTCATATATATGTACATAAAAATTTATTTATATATAAATATAATTAAGTACATAAATCTGCAACGGGTTCTTAGTTATTTGAAAAGCGTTTTGGAGCGCTTAAAATCATGTCACTACGGTTGTTTTTAATCAGATATTTTTTGTGTGTTACATAATTTGATGAATATGTATCAATGTATGTTTGTAAAAAAAAAAGTATCAATGTCCATTTGAATTTGCGGTAAGAAATTGTTGGATTCAAAACTATGTAATTGTAATTTGGAAGATAAAAAATCATAAAGATTTTTTTTTTTAAGGGATAGCAGAAAGATATTTGGAAGGGAGAAATTAAAGGGTGGCATAAAGGTTTGAAAAAAAAGACTATTTTTCATGTTATATGAGGGGAAAAAGGAAAAAAACAAACTAAAAAAACTACGCCTCAAAAATAAAACACATAATGTATCACCTAACAAAGTCGTTGATAGCCAGCATAAGGTTCGTGTATGATGACCAAAGATTCTGAACTATTCATTCTCTTCTTGATAAGAAAATTAACACAAGCATTATTTTGAACTATTTATTCTCTTCAAGATCAGAAAACTAGCACATACATTATCTTAAAAGAAGAATATGATGAATTGAGATCATCCACTCGTAGGGACAGATCCAGTGTGGTCTCAGGGTGTGCACCAACACATCCTAAACTTTGAAAAATTGTACTAATATCCCTATTTTTTTGCATTTTATACACCCAGAACTATTTGGTTTGCACCTTAGACCCAAAGATCTCTTATTTTTATTTTGCACCTATCACCTCAACCGAGCCAGTCCAGCTTTTACTGACTGAAAACTGACAATCCATTGTAACATTAGTTTAATTAATTTAATTTCTAGTTGTAATTATACAAAAGTTAAAAAATGCAACCTAGAAGGGTCGAACCCATGATCCCAATGTAAGCTTTAATCCTTCTACAACTTAGCCACATTAATTGCCATAATTAATATTTTTTAGCTTTTGTATTATTTTTCTTCTTCACTTCAATTATATATTTTTTTCTCCCTCATTAAAGACTATGCCTATCCAAAGGTTATAGGTTTGAACACAGCTCTAAAAATGCAACATTGTTAAATCTCTTGAAAGAGAGTATTGTCATCCATTACAGTTTGATACAACTCAAGATATTAGTCTTTGCAATTGCGAAAGGAAACTGAATACACATAAAAAATGAAGATCGTCTATGACCAATATATATCTATTATTGCTGATATTGTCCCATTTGGAGACGCTTTGAATTTTGTGTGTAATGATTGCACTTGTACGCCATGATCTTTGAAGTAATGTTGCCAAGTCATGTGTGAGTGTTTTCATGGTATTTTTTGCATAGTGGGACCCACGGGGCAATGTGTTTGTACGACTCGAGAGATATCAGGGCCATTATATTCCCATCCTTGATCGTTGGGTGATATAAAGGTTGTTTCTCTTCCGAGTGTCTCTTTTACACTATGTTTGGTTGTGAGAAGAAGATGAGAAGAGAGAAAAAGGTAAGAGAGAGTTTGAGAAGAGAGAAAGAGATGAGAAATAGAGTAGATTTGAAGTATTGTTTGGTATAAGAGAAAGAATAGAGAAATAGAAGAGAAAGATATGTTACTATTCTTTAAAAAGACAATAATATCCTCAAGTTAAAACAACATATAATTTATTAACCAAATTAATTATTAGTTTGATATGATTTAATTATTTTTAATTTCAATTTTTAACAAACAACCGTAAAACTCCATAGTATATTCAATTTATTATTTATTTAATTTTACCAATCAATAATTTAATTTTACAATTTAATTTATTTAATTATTGCGATGGTTCTAACGATTAAAATGCGATTTACATGTGTGGTCCTATATTTTGCTTTATTAGAGTAAAATGGCTCACCCAAGTATCCAGTAAAATGAAATGGCTCACTCATGTATCCAGTAAAATGAAATTTGAAGTAGAACAAAAAAAAATGAAATTAATCTAAATAATTATGAGAAACAAGATAAAATATGAATAAATTTTAGAAACCCAATGACCAATATAGTCAATTCTCCATTTCTTCTCACTTTCTCGGCATAAGTGGAGAGAAGTGTAAAAGTTGTGGGACCCACTGTTTTTAAGTCTCTCTTCTCAACTTCTCTCCTAACCAAACAAGAGAAGTTGTCACTCTCTCTTCAACTTCTCTCTCACCTATTTCTCTCTTTCCTATTTCTATTCTACAAAACAAAGTGTTAAACTTCCACACCCAGGAGATCTACTATTTCTGTTCTCAATGCTTTCTTGGGTCTTTGCTTTTGTGGATAATCCATTTGTTTAAGGAGGCCGTGAACGAATCTTGTTTTAATAATGTATACTTCTTTATACTCTTTCGTTTGTTTCTCTTTTAAAGCATATTTAACTCGTATCATACTTTAATCGTCCATGTGATCATTTCCAAAATAGGAACACTATGTTAAACCTACGTTTTTCTTGACAAGTATAAGAGTGTGATGATGGAGGATGTGATTAGCAGTGTTCGGGGTTATTTGAGTACCCCTTCACATGAAACAAGATTTTCTTGGATCCCTGGAGAAATCCAGGATTTTCCTTTGTTGTATAGTGTTATTTGAGTCTTTAGGAGAGTTTTTGAGATGTTGGATCCTCTACTGATTAGATAGTTGTGTGTCCGGGTGATAATGCTTGGATCTTCCACTTTACCCCATAGGTGGGGTTCATGATGTAGGAGACTCTTTTTGCCGAGTTAGGCTTTGTTTGCGAGTTTGAAGGGGGAATGAAGGGGAGAGTTTGAAAAAAAGAAGGAGTCAGTGGAAAAAATAGAGGACATTGGGAGGAGGGGCTTTGGGGGGTTTATTTTTCTTCTAAATATAAAACCCTTCTCATTTGGGGAACTAAAAAATTGTATTGGAGGAGGGTTTTGGGGGGTTTGGGAGGGGTTATATGAATTCTTCAAATTTAATATATATTGTTATAATATTCTTAAAATTAACAATATATTAATCATAAGCATTCATTTATCACTCTCTCAGAAAATACTCTTTCGAAAAATGTGAAAGATTTCTCAATTTTCTCCTATATTTTTCTCCCTCCAAAGTTTTTCCTTCCCTTCCCCTCCAAACTCTCAAACAAAGCCTTAGGGTTTACACTTACTTTTATGTGAATTTAATGTGGGATTAATGCACCATCTTCAAGTGGATCCTTCGTAAATCCACCCCAGCTTGTGGGCGTTTGTTCTCCAATTTCAGAAGCTGTATCGTCATTTAGCCGCAATTCCCTTAATCTTGCTTTTTTACTACCTTTTTATGTCGACGTTGAAGAGAAGATTAGTGGTTTTAGTGGGTGTCTTTCGTCAAACTTGAATTACAGGTTTATGACCTTCCCACTCGTTACATGAGGTTCTTTGACAGACCCCTTGTGGTCCTAGTGATTTTCCAAATAAGTATTTATAGTATGTAGGCGTCCTCCTCACTTTTTGAGAAGAAGCTGGGTAACGTGGTATCTAATGTTGACCTTGTGTATCTAGCTGGGCTGGTACCTAAAGGTTGGGATTGCACATTCCTCGAGGAATTCCCTTCCTTTATCCAGATGATTGTACTTGGCCTTATGGCTATGTCGGGTCGCAACCCTATTTTAGAAGACCTATTGAAACTTCGGAAGACCAAGACCTTACTGGAGGCGAAGTTGGATGTGTTTACTCAGGAGAATCAGAAGGCTGATGCCCTATTGGAGAAGACAGTTGAGAAGCTTCAGACCTCGGAAGAAAAAATCTCGTCCCTTGAGAAGACCATTACGAAGGGGCTCTAGATTGCTAAATTGAAGGCGGATGTTATCAAGTCGAAGATCCAAAAGGTGACAAAGCGTTTTGGAGCACTTAAAATCAGTGGCGGAGGACAAAATGGGCCAAGGTGGGCCACGGCCCACCCCCAAAAACAAAATCAATTTTTTTTGGAGGGAAATTACAAAAATACCCTTAGCTTGATTTGTTTATTCTCAACTGGCCCACTCAACCCCTCCACGTTCCTTTTTGTTAAATAACTAAACTTCTCATTCTTTTCTCACTCTCTCATTCTCTTGTTTGTTGTTATTGTTTGTTGATCGTTGGTAATTAAATTTTAAAATTGCAATCTTATTTATTGAATTGGCTTAATTGAATAGGATTATAGGATTAGAGGACCATATAAGATGGATTTTTCAACTTATGCATATGTCATGCCACTTTGTTAGTGTTTATTGAATTGTTCTTGTTTGCTACGAAGATTTTTTTTTTTTAAATATTGTAGTTCAATTTAAGTTCAGTTTATGTTTAACTAAGAAGGCTTTTTTTTTTTTTCAACTTATGCATACTATAGTTTAATTTTTTTTCCTTTTAGAAGTAGTTTATGTTTATGTTTAACTTGTGCATATAAGAAGGCTTTTTTCAACTTATGCATATTGTAGTTTATGTTTAACTACGAAGGCTTTTCTTTATACTTGTTAGTTTCTTTTTTTTCCTTTTATAAACTTTTAATAATGCTTAATTTCTTTAATTTAGATTGTTATTGACATATGAAATTATTTGATTTTTTGAAGAATAGAAAAGTAAAGATGAAGAGTAGAAAAATTGATCATTTTTTAAGAGAAAAGTTTGTGGGAGTGAAAAAGATGAACAAGTAATAACTTATATATCTCAACCTGTTAAAGTTTCAAGAATTGAAGAAGTGATAACTTCTACACCTCAAGGAACTAAGATCGTGTTTGGTTGTAAATAAGAGGAATACAATTTACTTCTTGATTGAACAACTTTGTCTTTAGCGTTTATTACAACATAAATTTTATGTTTATATATTAGAGTCAATTTTGCTGGCCCACACCATATATATTTTCTGGCTCCGCCACTACTTAAAATCATGTCCCTACGGTTGTTTTTAATCAGATTTTTTTTTTGTATGTTACATAATTTGATAGAGATGTATCATTGTATGTTTGTAAAAAAAATGCATCAATGTTTGTATGTATTTGTGACAAGATAATGTGATCCATATGTATCAATGTCCATTTGTATGTGTGGTAAGAAATTGTTGGATTCAAAACTATATAATTGTAGTTTGGAAGAAAGAAAATCATAGCAAGAAGATATTTGGAAGCGAGAAAATAAAGGGTGGCACAAAGGTTTGAAAAAAAAAACTATTTTTTTGGTTATATGAGGGAAAAAAAGGAAAAAACAAACTAAAAAAACTACACCTCAAAAAGAAAACACCTAATGCATCACCTAACAAAGTCGAGGATAGCCAGCATTAGGTTCGTGTAAGATGACCTAAGATTCTGAACTATTCATTCTCTTCTTGATAAAAAAATCAGCACAAGCATTATTCTGAACTATTCATTCTCTTCTAGAGAAGAAAACGATCACATACATTCTCTTCACGAAGAATATGATGAATTGAGATCAGCCATTCATGGGGGGATCTAGTGTGGTCTTAGGGTGTGCATCAGCACATCCTAAACTTTGAAAAATTGCACTAATATCCCTATTATTTTGCATTATGTACACCCTAAACTATTTGTTTTGCACATTAGACCCAAAGATCTCTTATTTTTATTTTGCAGCTATCACCTCAACCAAGCCAATCCAGCATTTGCTGACTGAAAACTGAGTTTATTTATTTTAATTTCCCGTTTTAATTATACCAAAGTTAAAAAATGCAACCCATAAGGGTCGAACCCATGATCCCAACGTAAGCTCCAATCTTTCTACAGCTGAGCAAAATTAATTGCCATGAGTAATATTTTTTAGCTCTTGTATCATTTTTCATGTTCACTTCAATTATATTTTCTTTTTTTTTTCTCCCTCATTAAAGACTATGCCTATCCAAAGGTTTTAGGTTCGAACACAGCTCTAGAAACGCAACAATGTTAAATCTCTTGAGAGAGAGTTTTGTCATTGTTTATTGGTGTTTTTGGTAAACAAGATGACTAGTTTTAAAAGTTACTTGCAGGATCAAACTAGAAATCATATGACATATTGTGCAAAGTTTTTCCAGAAAAGTGTTTAAATGTTCATATTGCTGATGAACTTTGATATGAAAAGGATGAAGATAAATGTCTTTCGACAGAGATCAACATGTTGCTTATGATTTGCAAATAAATTTGACTTTAAAGATAAAGAGAAAAAAAGTCTAAAAGAAGATAAAATTGCATTACATTAAATAAAGATGGTTCATCAAATCATGTTACATACATTCTAACACTCGTTTCTCTCTATGCTGTTGGAACAAGAAGTGTCTTGGACAATTCCTCTAAGATTTTGATGATAACAAAATATTGAAGAATAATTGGAATACTAACGTATGTTCAAATGTGCAAAATCAAGGAAGAATCTATTTATTAAGGATGAACATATGAAGAGCATCAGAAGGAACAAGAGAAGCTAAGAAGACTATGGTAGAAGACTAAAGGAAGGTCAATCAGAAGTCAACATTCTAAGAAGACGGGTACCACACAGATTCTGAAAAGGTAACTCAACAGACTCTGTGATGGTCATCAGACTCAGAAGCAGACACTACAGACTTGGATCACCCTCAGACTTGAGTAAGTTATGATAGACCCAAAATCCACATAGGTTTTGTCTTATTCTATGAACTGTCACTATCAAAATTCTCATAGGTGCAGTTCTTTTGTCTTCTTCTGTCTACGTGCACAATCAGACAAAGGACATCAAGAACAAAACAATGCAACGAATAATTCACCTTTCAGCAAATGAAAATTTAAAGACCATCCAACGAAATTATCCATATCAAACAAAAGACCAACCACTTTAGCATCGTCATCATTTCCCTTCACTTTAGCATCGTTTGTTATATGTTATCCATGTTGCTTCGTCTTGGTTAATGCGAGACAATGAAACATACCATCTTATCATGCATATATCACGCGTACATAAACTGAAAGAGAAAACGGAGAAGGGTTTCTCAATCCTGATATTCGTACGAAGAGAAATGCAGATAAGTTATTTTATTTATTTTGTCAAAATATTTTGGTCTATGTCAAAGAATGAGCGTGCACATGTTACCAAGAAAAAGACTTGGAAAGATACCGAATTTTTTTTATTGAAAGATTTTCAATGCTTACTGTACTTGATTCAGTCCCCACAATCAATGTAATATTTAATATGCAATTCAAATTTATTAGAATAAATGTCACACTCTATATAGTTGTCATAGAATCCACAAAAATAAGACCAGCCATGTCTCATTCTAATAAAAATCCAAACTTAAATTCAATAGTAATTCTCATGTCAAACAACCCTCAAGTATCAAACAACCAATACAATCCAACTCCATAATAATAATTCTTATAGTACAAAATATATGCTTCACTAATATTCAATGCATCTTTTGGCTAAATTCCATAGAATCATACAATAAAAATATATGCTTCAATTTATTTGAATTCAGTAATTCCATAAGGTAGATAGATCAATTGGTGCAGTTGAAGGAGGTGGATGCTGCTGATTATCAAAGTTTGATCCATTGTTATAAACAGAACCAGGTAATGGCAAATTTGGTGAGGCATGAACTTGAATCCCTTGAGTAGAGTAAAATGAACCAATAGAAAGTGTATTTTTTGGAAGATTAATTGAATGATTTGAAGGAACTTCAAAAGGAGTGTTGTTAAAGGAATCAAAGATTCCAACTTGGTTTCCTTCAATTGGATTGGAGAAGCAGGACACGTAAGGTGATTTGATTTTGTCAATGGAATAAGGTGAAGAATCTGTGAGTGGTGGAAGAATAGAAGAACTCATTTCATTTCCAAATGATTCTAACTTCATTATTCCAGAATGACATGTCTTTTTGCCTGATAAACTCTTTTGAAATACCCTGCAAATCACCCACTCATTCTGCCACAAAAGACCAAAACCAATTAGTAATAATGAAGCACTGACGCAAACACGACACTGACCCTTGACCCTTGCACGTCAACACTAATGAGTAATGATAATTTGAAATAATAAATAAATTGAATGTAATCACATGTGTCGGGTCGTGTTGGTTTCAGACACGCACACATGTCAGAGTTTTGACACACTTTTGATCAAATGTGTTGGTGTTACAGAGAATAGCAACGAGTAAAAATTCACAATTGTAGTCGATGCTACCTCAATTGCAGTCGCATTACCCTTACGCCACGGCTCAAATTATGATCGCTGACCTTTATTTAAAGCCGAAACAAGAAGAAAAAAAATAGCTATATACTTTTGGAACAAAAAATTTACCCTGGCAGTTTTAGGGAGGTTGTAAACAGAGAATTTACCCTCAAGTCTATATTCATGCATTACCCAATTACTTTTCTCTCCTTTAGGGGCTCTTCCTTTGTAGAAGACAAGAGTTTTCTTCATTCCAACAAGAGATTTTCCTCTGTAAATCTCCTTATCTTTTCCTGTTGCCTTCCAATATCCAGCTTCAGTAGCTCTATTAGTCCTCAAACCAGTTGGGTACTTTCTGTCCCTCACACAAAAAAAGTACCACTCTTTTTCACCCATTTTGGCTTTACCTATAACCAAATTAATCAAAACATGTACACAAAATTATCATAAAAGTAACCAAAGAGAAAATAATTACATTTTACAAACACAATAAAAATAAAAAGAATAATTTTGATGCACTATTATATAAATCTATAAAACACAATCTTTTGTATTACTTTGAAATTATATACGATGAAAGTCAAACTTTTTTAATGATCGGACGAATATAATTGACTGAATATACTGTTAGTGCATATGAATTAAATCAAAGACCAAAAACCAAAGTAGGACTCAAAATTTGATTGTTTTAAACTATAATAACTTACATGGCAAATCCCAAGGCTCAGATTTGTTCAAATCCACCTCTCCAATGGCCCTAGCAGAAAAGTTTATGTCAGTTACCTTTATATAAAGGTAATGACTTATAAGCTCTTCATCAGTTGGATGAAACCTAAACCCTGGAGGCAAAACCATCTGATCCTCTTCCTTACACAAAACTGAAACATTTTCCATTTTCAATTACTCTTAATTAAACCCTAAAACAAAAGGGTCACTCTAGTTTTCAAAATATCAAACAAAAACACCTCTAAAAACCTAAAAGGTTTATTAAAAAGGACTAATATTTTTCACATGAAAGAACTAGATTCAGAAGAAGCAATAAAGTGAGAGAGAAAAGGTAAGAATTGTGGTGAAAAATTGAAAATCATGGAAGACAAGTGAAAGTGATGAGAAGATTGGTGGTAATTGTGAGAGTGGAATGTTAATAAGTGGGAAAAAAAGTAGAGAGAGAAAGAAGACTCAAAATATTGATGTTTTGGGAGAGAAAGAAACGTGGAATACAAGATAACTTTGTTGGTTGTTTATTGCCCACAAATGTAAATTTTGTGTTATCATGATTTTATCCTTCTAAATTGTTCTAACTCAATATACTGTGACTAAATTCTATGCATGTAATTATGATAATCCAAATTGGTTACTGTGGAAAGTCACTGTTATACGTAAAACATTAATTCATAGATAATTAATTAATTAACCACTTATTTTATATTTTTGCAGGATTTGTCAAATATACGTTGATGTTGATTGCTGATTGGTGCATCTGAACTCAACATTCGATTTATAAAAGATTTTTTATTGTTCAATCTAAAACAGAAAAAAGAGATCAAGAATTTGAGTCAGCTAATCAATCATATGAATTGAATAATTTTTATTTAACTTATTTTTTTCTAAAGGGTCTAGCTGCGAAAGCGAAACTCATACAAATTGTGTTTAGGTGGTTAATCAAAATTCAATTTTTACGTTTTTTGTCAGACTTTATTTACCTTACGATCGAACGTTAAAAAGTTAACACAAACAAAAATGTCAAAAAGTAAAAAATTGTGGTCTCAAACTTGAATCGTTGTAAATGTCTTGCAAACTTTTATATATGAGTTGTATTTACAAGTTTTGAGTAAATTCATGTGGTAGAAAAAATAAGGTAATTACTCTTTATTATGCTGTTCCAAGCTGTGTCGATGCAAGGTTTTGGTCATATTAACACGTGTATCTTCCTTAGAGAATCGTATTCCGTATTTCTTAATTGGATTCAAATTACTAATGTGGCCCAGGGTTTATTAGGGAGCAAAATGACAAAAAAGTGATGAGAATAATAACAGACTTTCTTGCAAAAGTTTCCGAAACTGACAATGCTTGGATATAGTAAGGTATTAAAGTCAAAATGCAAAAATAGGTATATTCGTTTAGATAATTGAACTTAAAATGATTAATGAACTGTTTGAAATAACACGAGTTTGATTATTGGATGAAATAATTTTTAATAAGACTTAATTTACCTTCTAGTCAAAATCTAAATAAGTGTAACTCCCTACTCCTAGAAACTGGAAGGTTCAAAAACCAAAAAAAAAAAAAAAACTTCCAAAACCATCAAAAGGAGTCCATAATGTTAGATGAGATCAATTGAGAAATGATGTCAAATTTAATACACGACAACTATGATAATTCTTTATCGCATATTTGCATTACAGAATTCATTGTTAGATTGAAAGTTATTATAACATAGATTATCTCTATAAAATTATTTAATTTATCAATGAGATATATTAAATACGAGGTAAAAAAATATCAAAAAGTATAATAATATTAAGTTTTACATTGTGGTGTCAATTGATGAACCATTGTATACATAGTGGTTCAGGTAGTTTAAATTTTTTAGGGGCCAAACATATGTCTTAATTATAATCTCAAATGAAAATTTATGTAATATCTTAAACCAAACATTGAGGTTAGATTCATTACGTTTGGTTTAGATCATAAACCAAAGTATAAAGAAAGAGGCTAACCTCGATGACAAGATAATCTTAGAGCTAGTCAAATATCTCAAATAACATAACAAAGTCTGCCAGACAACAACGGCTAAATAAATTTTAGTAACAACTATATTTCGGCTATTGCAGCATGCTAGTCACTCTTCAACTATCTTTATCTTTTATCTTTATAATACTAAATGTTAGGTAGTCTTGACCTAACCCTAATTTTTTGTTTTAAAAATATTTATGAAAAACAATTCCTGAGAGTTGAACCATGTACCAAGTTCTGGCAGATCACAACCGTTACCACTGGATCACTAAAGTTTTTTTGTGACTTATAGTTGCTTTCATTTTATTTATCTAGCACAAATGCGAGTTCACTTTAAATCATTCTCACAACCCTGAATTCCAACATCATTTGAACACGAATTGAACGTCATTCACACACATCATGCGATTCAACTTCATTTTCACCGCCGCCGATGACCGCAATAAACATCCCGCCGTCGTTGCAACTGTCACTTCAACAACACATGCCGCCGTAACTGACACTGCCGGAAAATCACTTTTTCTCACTGATCCACACACATCACGCCGCCGCCGCAACTGCCACCTCACCAACAACTGACCGCCGTAAATGTCATTGCCGGTAACTCACTTTCTCTCAACGATTCACACCATCTTTCATCGAATTGACAAAAAATTATGACCAATGTTGATATTGATTGTCTGAATTTTGTTAATTTCGAATCTTTGACATTAGGATTTGAAAATCATTGATTTTGATATGTGATTGTGTGAATTTTAGCTTTTTCTCATTGTTCTTTTTTTCATACTAAATGTTAAGTAGTGTTGCCTTAACCCTAATTAGTAGCCCTAATTTTTAGTTCTAAAAATTTATGAAAAAAACTTCTGGTGGGGATCGAACCAGGTACCACATGCTTTCAATTCACAACTCTTACCAACAAGGTATTGATGTTTTTTATGACACGTGATTGTTTCAATGTTGTGTATTCAACACAAATTTCGAGTCCTCTTTCTTTCAATCTCACAATCCTTAAATCATTTCTCACTCACTTTCATCTCTCTCATCATCTTGCAATTGAACCTAATAACCATAATACCATACTCATGAGATAAAATGAGTGAAACACTTTATCCAACACTTTATTTAATATTCATTTTCTTATTTAAAGTCTAGTGGAATACAAAAGAAATAAAAGGTGAGTTACCATACTCATGAGATAAAATGAGTGGAACCGTACGATATTTGATCAGTGAGGAATACTAAAGACACTTTATTCAACACTTTATTTAATATTCATTCTCTTATTAAATGAAACACTTTATTTAATAATTCTCTTATTAAATGAAATCATTGTATGTCTCACCACTTTAAGTAGAACTCATTTCTAAAGTGTTGGATCCACCTTGATTTAAAACAATAAGAGAGTGAGTGTTATTGAGTGTTGCTAGCACTACTCTTCGACCAATTGTTAACCGTACTATGCTTGTTCCTTAGGTTAACCTTGTGGGACTAAAAAAACAACAACAAAATCTATTTATATAGAGCTTTTGGTGGGAGCCAATTTATAAGTTCAAAGACACTTGTGGATCAGATCAAAATGAAACTAACCCATAAAAATGAAGAAAACAAACTAATTGGATATGAAAGGATGAAAGATAGGAAATTCAGTTGGATTCTCAATCTTATCATAACCAACATAAACTAAAATTATGAGAAGTGTTCTAGATCGGCCAGAAGGCCAACCAGACAACGACACATGGACCATTCGTCCACCGCTCTAAGGCGCGTCACTGAGGGCGCATGTCAACAGACCGTGCATGAAACTGCACCCTAGCGCGCCCCCGTACATCTGAGACCGCACACGTGTCCTCCGAGCTCCTCCTAATCACACGCCACGCGTCCCAGAGGCAGTTACGCTCATGGAACGCCTATATAAGGGTGAGGTAGCCTTACTTTCAAGGTACGATTCACTTTACACACACTTTTCACGCACTTTTTCTCAGTTCCATTACTGACTTGATCGTCGGAGTGCTAACGTGCCTGCAAGCACCTTTCGTTCCACCGCGCAGACGCATTGCCACCGTACCGGAGCATATTCCGCCACCATTTCCTTCATCGGTCTCTTACCGGGCAGATCAAGAAGTGATATGAACGAATAAAAAATAATAATTACTATTACTTTTATCATTTTTTAGTATTTAAAATTAAATACCACAATATAAACACTACCAATGTGTGACTTCTATTTTATGTGGGACTTCCACTCTCTATTTTTTAAATTCACACAACAATAGCTCAAAGTTTCATGAAAAATAACACCATAGTCGTTGTCTGTTATCTGAAGTTGCCCTTAGTATAGTTCTTGTTTTGATGATGTTTGATTAGGTTGCTAGATAATTTAATGATGTTTATTGTTTCTTTTATAATGTTTGTGTGTAAAGTTTCAATTTGTGTGGCAAAATCTTGTATTTCTAAGGCCTTGATTCAATTCAAATTAGCTTGAGTTGTATCATTCTTATTCTCTGGTCTTGGCCTTATTGGTTCATGTTGATGACAGGTCATTTTACATTATTCTTATCATGTTTTTCAGTCATTTTCAGTAGGTTTTACATCTAGAATAGAGGAGTATTAGAGCAATTGCTTATGATTTCAGAACATTTGTAATGTTTTCTATATTTGAGTCTGTAATTTTATTCTTCCCGAAACATAGCAATTTTATGGTGTTTTGATGTAATTCACGAAGAAATCATGCATATAGGCAAAGCAAGACATTTGAAGATTTGTGAAGACCTTGGGAAGATGAACGAATGAAAATTCAAGAGGCCTCAGAAGACTTTACAAAGGGAGGAATTATGTTCCCAAGTTCCAAGACATCTTATATGGAAGCAAACACCAAAAAGACGAAGAAACATGCATTTCAACACCAAGAACGCACTTACATTCGCCTGGCACACAATTTTGTGCGCCTAGGCACATGCTAAGGCGCCTGGCGCATGGTTCTAGGCACCTAGCGTCTGAAACCTCTCACATGCGCCTAGCGCATGGTCCTAGGCGCAGGTGCATGAGTCTTGTGGGCCAAGACTGAATTTTGCTACTTTTTTGTGGCAAAAGCCTGGTATTTTGGCCCAACTTCAGGTGGAAACTCTCCCTATAAATACCACTCCTTTCACTCATAATTTCTCATTCAGAACTAGGAGCTTCAAGGGAGGAGTTTCTCTTCTCACTCCAAGTTTTTCTAGGGTATGTTTTATTTCTTTTGTAATTTGTCTTTAGTTACCTTGTGTAACTAAATCTTTTTAGGCTAGGGTTCTAAGATGAACCTCTATTCTGGTTGTTGGATAATTTATTTAATTTAAAGTCTTTATTCAGTTATTTTCTTTATGCTATTTAATTTTACTTTCGTGCGTAAGATTTGTCTCCTCTGAAGCATAACCCTGATACATAGGCACTTAGGGACATACCTAATATTGGTGTATACTTGTCTTAATCAGGAAGTAACTAATTAGCAACTAGGAAAACAAGCCATAGAGCAGAACCCTGAGATAAAGGTACTTAGGGAGGTGACATACCTAATATTGGCGCAAACCTTCTCAAATCAGGAAGTAACTAGTTCGTAATTAGGGAAACAAGTGACTTTACAACTTAAATCAACCCAGTAACTTCATTCTTCTCGCACCTTGGTAAGGTAGACACTGATAGGGCTGCCCGTTTGTAGAACTACCGAGAGGAAGAGTGTGTTATGTGCTTCTAAGATTCATAGATGAGGGAATCTTTAGGACCATTGGAAAATTAGGAACTCTAATTTAAGTCTATGTTTCAAATACCTCTGAGAGAGTAAGAACCCCACATTAATAATCCTTACGAAGGTGTACATACCCTATAGGATTGACAACTCTATACCGTAACACATGTATAACCTTAGTGTGATTAGTAGGTTGCAACTTGACAGCTGGAAGGGAATAAGCCAGACCTCTGAGAGAGTAAGACCCCACACGTATCTGCCTGTGTGATCAGCAGGTGCACCTTGACAGCTAGTAGGTAGTAAAACCCTACAAACTCATCACTTAGATAGATAACGTTAATAGCATGAATAAGACTTGACTGTTACGTAATTACAACAATTAAATAGAGGGGATTTGAAGTATCCTAACCGTCGCTAACATTATGCAATCAAAATAGGTAAACGTTGCTCTGTTGCAAATAGATTAAATTGCAAAACTCTAAACCCTTATCTTTATTTATTTTAATTGTTTCCAAATAAGTAACGCGAATTGTTTGGTTGAAACGACAATCCCTGTGGATACGATACTCTGGTTATTGTAACACCCTAAACCCCGCATACTATTTTCAAATAATAATGCAACAAATATAATTAACATTTCAAGGTGTTACTCTTCATCAATCATCAAAATCCAAAACTCCAACATATAATATAAGGTCAAAGCGGAAATAATCTCAACAACATAAGTCAGATAGAACATATCTCAGAATAAATACATCTTCAAATGAACTCAAAGTTCATCAAACATAAACTGATAACATAAAATCCAAACAGTCCTAATCAGAGCACTACTAAGCTAGACATCAAAGGAAAAGCGATAAAGGACAAGTAGGCTCCAAAGCCATCCTCGGAAAACTCACTGCGACTAAGCGTCCTCGACCTGCAAGTCTACCCTCAACAGGCGTGGATGGCAACCACATTAAGAGGGTGAGAAATATTCAACATAAGGAATAACACGAACACATGTACATCATCAAGGAAAACAAATACATCATACATGAAATATTCATGATAATCATACATATTCACATATATTCTCAATTCATTATGTTGGAACAAGAAGTGTCTTGGACAATTCCTCTAAGGTTTTGATGATAACAAAGTATTGAAGAACAATTGGAATACTAACATATGTTCAATGTGCAGAATCATAGAAATATCTATCTATCAAGGAAGAACATATGAAGAGCATCAGAAGGAACAAGAGAAGCTAAAGAAGACTATGGTAGAAGACCAAAGGAAGGTCTACCAGAAGTCAACATCCTTAGAAGACGGGCACCACACAAATTCTGGAGAGGTAACTCAATAGACTCTGTGATGGTCATCAGACTCAGAAGCAGACACTGCAGACTTAGATCACCCTCAGACTTGAGTAAGGACCCAGAATCCACATAGGCTTTGTCCTATTATGTGAATTGTCACTATCAAGGTTCTGATAGGTGCAGTTCTTTTGTCGTCTTCTATCTACGTGAACAATCAGACAAAGGACATCAAGAACAAAGCAAGCAACATATAATTCTTCTTTCCGCAAAGGAAAATTCAAAGTGCATTCAACAGGATTATCCATATCAGGCAGAGGGCCGACGTTCTTGATCAAAGCTTCTCAACGACTCTATTTGCGCTGGCACTCTTCTCCAACGTCTCTCATATCCTTGCCTATAAAAGGAGCTGAAGACAACGAAGAAGATTAACAAGACTATGCTATTTCAAAGTGCCAATACTCTGTCAAAGTCAAATAGCATAAAACACTTAGGATTTTTGTATTCAAGCTTATATCTTAGAAATCCTAGAGTTGTAGAGAGTTTGTTCATTTGTTCATATACACCAAAAATTGTTAAATCAGGTGTTGAACGATTTAAAAGTCTTTATTTGCAAAGCTAAAATGTATAAGTCTCTTGGTGAAACCTTGACCAACTAGAAGTCTCTTAGATGAGTCCTTAGAGCATTGGAAGTTCTTGCCTCCGTGCTTGAGCACTTGTAAGTCTCTTGGAGTAGTCCTTGAGCAAAGAAGTATTTAGGAGAGTCCTAGAGCAGGAAGTCTTAAGTTGCGTGCTTAAGCAAGGAAGTTGTTCATACATTATACTTAAGAAATTCTAAGATAAGAAAGTTTGTAAGAATTTCTAAGTTATTTGATGACTTTCGAATTTGGCAGAGCATATGGCGTTTCTAGAATTGTAGAGTCTTATTTTCTTCTTCAAATCTTCAATCCTTTATAGAGGAACAAAGAGCCGTTGAGAAGATGCCAGGTCATCAATTAGAGTCGTTGTAATTGAAGCTTCAGCCAACCTTAATTCCTTCCTTGATATGGTGTGCGAACAGAGGAATACGTTTTGAATTGTTTCCTTAAAAAGGGTTTCGTCCAAGGAGACAAAGTTGCAGAGAGCGGTTCTGACTCTGAGATTTCTGTCGTACTGTACTGTTGAGTTGACAGTGACAGCTGTTGACTTCTGAGTTTCCTTCAGACTCCAGACTCCAGACTCTCAGTCTTCAGACTCCCAGTCTTCAGACACTGTTCATCAGACACTGAACTTCAGACACTGACCTTCAGACACTATTCATCAGACGCTGAACTTCAGACGTTGACCTTCAGACGCTGATTGTCTTCAGACTTGCAACACAAGCTTCAATTTTTTCCTTTGCTCTTAACTTGTTCTTTCTGAACCACTATTAGATACATAACTTTCAGCGTATGGTCCTGCACACTTTGAACAAGCATTAGAATATCCAATTTTCTTTTTAACACTTTGTTATCATCAAAACTCAAAAGGGACTTGTTCATACATTTTGTTCCAACAGAAGTCTTAAGTTGTGTGCTTAAGCAAGGAAGTCTTTAGGAAGAGTCCTAGAGCAGGTGTGTTTGAGCATAGGAAAGTCTCTTGGATTTGTCCTTGAGCAATTTGTAATCATGTGAGATCATAGTGAAATCCCTTGGAAGTGCAAGGGGACTAGACTACTCCTAGGTTGTAGGAGGAACCAATATAAAATTGTTTTGTGTCTGCTTTCTCTCTCTCTCTCTCTCTCTCTCTCTCTCTCTCTCTCTCTCTCTCTGTCATTATCTTTATCTTTGTGTTTATGTACTATCCGCTGCACTCAAATTCTGTATCAGAATCTGTATACCTCCGATTCTAAACAACTTTTGAACTCCAAGAAAAAGAAACCATAGAAAAGCCAACACAATTCAACCCCCCCTCTTGTGTTTTTCTCACCTTTAGTTGCTATCAGATCACAGTTTGTGCTCTGTAACTTAACTGTGCCACAGAAAAAGATCCAGAGAGAAAAACATGTCTTCCACTATTGAGACTTCCACTCCTGATATCACCAACACCTCCACCATTGATAAAAACAGTTACTCTGTCAAACCTCCGTCTTTTAATGGAGATGCTACACAATTTTCTTGGTGGAAAAGCAAGATGTACAATCACATTATAGGTGTTGATGATGAACTATGGGACATTATTGAAGATGGAATCAGCTTCGAGGTTAATGAAGAAGGCATGATGGCTGAAAGAAGGAGTCTGACAGTCATTCAAAAGAAGATATACAAGAAGCATCACAGGGTTCGAGGAATACTGGTGGATGCTTTGCCTCATGTTGAATATTTGAAGATAGTAGACAGATCTACCTCAAAGTCCATCTTTGAATCACTCTGCTTTACATATGAAGGAAACCAACTGGTCAAAGAAGCTAAGGCAAACCAATTGGTTCACCAATATGAACTCTTCAAAATGAAGGAGGACAAAGATATTGAAACCATGTATTCAACGTTTCAGACTCTTGTGTCTGGTCTTCAAGTTCAGAAGAAAAGTTATGGTGTCCCTGATCATGTCAAGAAGATTCTCAGGAGTCTCCCTGCCAGGTTCAGACCAAAGGTCACTGCCATTCAAGAGGCAAAGGACCTGGAAAAGCTGAGTCTGGAAAATTTGATAAGCTCTCTTAAGAGTCATGAGATTGAGCTCAATGTAGAGGAGCCAGATCAGAAGTTCAAATCCATTGCCTTGACCTCTAAAGATAAATCTGTTAAATTCCTCAAATCTGCTAAATTAGAAGAAGAGAATCCAGATGATGAATCTGGTGATGATGCACACATTGAGGAAATGGCGTATTTGACCAGGAGGTTCCAGTACTTGACCAGGAAAAGAAGGTTTCCTGAGAAGAGCAGAAATTCTAAGAGTTCAGGAGTTTCCAACAGAAGAGAAGACCAGGACGACTGCTACAACTGCAAGAAGACTGGACATTTCATTGATGACAAAGTCATGGGAAACTTGGGTCTGATAGCTATAACTGCCTCTGATACTGAGTTTGAATAAGATTCTGATAGTGAAGATCTAGAACTTCATAATCCTTCCAATAAGAAGCTAGTGAATCTCATCAAAGAACTTGAAGAAAGATGTATGTATAAATCCATAGAACTGTGTACGCTACATAAAAGAATTGATCATCTATAAGCAAGCAATTGACTCATGGGAAAAAAGTATAAACATCTTCTGATAAGGAATGAAATTCTGGAGAATGGGAATCTAGTTGAATACATCACTGAACAAATTGATCTACGAAGAAAGACACATACAACATCAGAAGATCATCATATTTTGAGAGACCACATCAGCAAGCTTGAAGACAAGATTGAAGAACTAGAAGCTATCTCTGAAGACAAAGTAATAAAGGCTTTAACTAATCATGAACCAATCCTTCAAGAATATCTAGCTAGATCAATTGTAAAATCCAAGCTAGTTGTGATGATTTATGATATGATCAGAAGTTCTGACAGAAATGCTCAGACTTGGGACATTTCAGAATCTAGAATCCTTGAATCCCATGATCTGACCGAGCTAGAATTTGAGCATGAAGATTCAAAGATTCTGATCAAGCGAAAGTCTAAGTCTAAAAGGGCAAAGACACCAGTAAGAACAAAATTTAAAAGATGGAAACTCAAAGTTCTGAAGAACTCAAAATCTAAAGCTAAGAGACATTTAGGATAAAAAATGCACAAATCCAAAGCACTGGATAAGTCTCAGCAACTCCGAATCAAGGATGAAGCACAAGAGAAAAGGTGGCACTAGAATCCAGAAGGAAACATATGAAGAATAACTCCTAAGGAAGGTAACTTTATTCTCATCTACCGCTTTAATAAGTTAGATTTGTATATAACTTGTTTAAGCATGGATTGCTTATGCGAGAAGCTGTTGAAATAAATATGAGATCATGCATAGACATCTTTGTGTCAGAATTCATAAGTTCATTAAAAGTTTTTCTTTAAAATTAATATGAATAAGTCACAAAAAGTTATCTATAGTGCTAGAGTAACTCTTCAACTGAGGCATAATAATTCTAATGTAAAATCTTTTGTTAAAATTTTACATAAGTCAGTTGATAAGCGTAATTCAGGCACATATCATATTTATAAGTTTTGTTTGTATCAGCTTCATTCTAAAAACAATCAAATTTGTCTAAATTGAAATTGCTATAGTCATCTAAACATATTCGCTAAATGGATATTCTAAGTGATCAAGGCATACCAAGCATATAATTCTAAAACTACTGTAGTTAAAGAATACATCTACATATGCACACAAGTTTGACTAACAATGCAGCTTGATAAAGATATCAAAGCTAGTTGAAAAGAAGATGCAAGTACACAGAAGAGACAGACTCTAAAACAGGGTGAGTTAAGAAAATAAGAACAGATCAAATGACTGATCAGAAAAAGATCTCAAAGAACAAGTTGAACTCAATCCTTGCAAATGTATAATATGCTTCAAAAGTTACCTTTCATTATTTAAGATACAGTGAAACTCAAAATCTGATAAACTCTAGGAAGTTTTTCAATCAAAATCTTTGATGTTTCAAAATCAGATAAAACAAGCTCTAACGTGTCACAAAAGTGGAAAGGCCGTTCATTAGCTTCATTGACATCTGGTCCACCTACATGACATTAAATGCAAGTTATATCTGACGTGTATCTTAACTATTGGACAGTAACTATAAAAGGATGTAAGGTCTCAGTCTCAATTACTGAAATTTCTACCCCTACTTTGTCATAAATGCCCTTAACTATTATCATTGATTTGTTATTCTTAAAATTATTTTTAAAGTGAAAAGTTTACGCAAAACCACTTTTACCAAAATCACACACCTGCACTATCAAATCACTGTTTCGCTCTCCAAAATCTTCCAAAAGAAAGCAAACATCTTTCAAATCAAATTCTCTGGAAGAACCATATACATCAGAATCATGGCCTCAACAGCATCAGCCGCTGGACAAATCTCAATATCTCTTAAAGGAAGAATGATGAGGATTCAAGAAAGAGAACTCAAGTTAATTAAGGAGCAAATCGCAGATTTCGAATCATTTACACTGAATGGGTTCAACACGAAGGAGAAGTTTGAAAAGCTGGGATGGATGGGTCTCTTCAATGTTCTGAATGGGCCATGCTACACAAAACTGGTGAAAGAATTTTGGGTTAGAGCGTAAGTTGTAAAGCTTGTTGACAATCAACAAGAAGTAGAAGTTAAGTCATCATATATGGGAATTGAGATCTCCATTACTCAATCCACCATAGCTAAGCTGACTGGATTGGATAATTCAGGATTCTATGAGGTCAACATGGATGTCATCATTTCAGATTTTGGAAAAGAAATAAAAAGCACACTGTACAAGAAAATGGAGGGAGAAGACAAGGATGATAAAGAAGAAAAGGTGTTCACGGCAACAAATATGCATGACATGGAAAGAATTATGTTCAAGTTTTTCATTCAATGCATTCTTCCTAGGGTAGGAAGTACTGATCAACCTAGCTGGAGTCATAAAGCTATGCTGCTACAACTCAACAAGGGCAACAAGGTCAATTTTGCTGCTTACATCTTCAATCATCTATGCACATCAATAGATAATTCCCGGAGAAAGCAACTCAAGCATGTACCCTATCCAAGACTTCTATCTGAAATCTTCCATCAAAGCAAGATTATTCAGAAGTTGGAATGTCTAGGCTACAGTGAGTTTGGGCAAGAATTTGGATAGGTTATGACAGCAGAACTCTTAGGAGGAATGGTGATTATACCCAAAAAGGATATACAGAAGTCTGCTGGAATCTTCATTTAGAAAGAAAGAAGTCCTCTCATTCAAGATTTTCCCTCAATCACCAAGGAGTTAAGTCCACAAGAACTATCAGATGCTGTGAAGTCAGCCATGGTATATTTTGATGCAGAAGTGGATCTAGAAACTATTCCTGAAGCACCACAAGTCTGTGAAGGGAAGAAAAAGAAAAGGAAAGCGCCTAAAGGAGACACACCCTCTTCAAAGAAGAAAAACAAGTTAATGGAAGTACAAAAGGAGGTACAAGAGATCTTTAAAGGAGTAGAGATCAAAGAATCAAAGACCAGAAGCGGTAACTACAAGAAAATTGGTTTTTGGCAAAAATACAATGTTGTAGCGAAATATGTTTTTCCAACGAAAAAAATGTCGTTGCATATCGTTGGTATAAGTGCTGTTGCGAAAAGATTTACAAAGACATTTGATGTCGCTGCCATAACTAATGTTTTTTACAACGACAATTATTGTTGCCTTACATCACTTGTCACAATGACAAAAGTCATGACGATAAAGATTTTTGTCGACAACTAAAGTCGTTGCAATAAACTTATTTTTGTCAACAATACAATTTTCTTTTACAAAAACAATACAAATTGTTGCTAATGTCATTTAATAAAAATAGAATTACATATTTTAAAAATTCGTATCAATCGCATTTTTAATTTAAATTGTACTTACTATTCAAAAATATATAATATTACAATATAATACACAATAGCGTAAATGTGAAAAATATCAAGAAATATATACAAAAATTATATAATATTTACAAGATAAAATATCATAAATTATCTTTCCTTAACATAAAAAATAATAGTAAATTACAAATGGAGTTGTTCTTACAAAAATAAAAAGGCTTAAATGCAGTTTTCCCCCTTATGTTTCAAAACGTTACGATTTTGGCTCCTTAATAAAAAAAATAAAAATGTTGTCCTCTATCTTTAGGAAAATATGCTCTTTTGACCCAATAACTTTAGGGAAATATTCTCTTTTGACCCTCTATCTTTAGGGAAATAAGATCTTTTGGTCCTTTATCTTTACAAAAAGTTGCAATTTTGGCCCCCTGTTTTGGGACACATGACGTCTTCTTAGCAGCTTTGCAATGTTTTGTAAAGTTAAGGGGTAAAATTGTTATTTTTTTTGTTAGGGGGCCAAATTCGCAACTTTTTAAAAGTTAAGGGCTCACAAATGCATTTAAGCCAAATAAAAACTAGAAATTTGTGCTCTTGACAAATAATTGTGACCCCATCCAACAATATTATTAGTTCTTCTGTAAAATTTGAATTTTGAACATTTCTTTGTGTAGTAGTTCAAACACTCTTCACCTGAAATTTCAATACAACACAAGAGTTATTAGTTTAACGTCTTTTTTCTCTATATATGCATATTAATGAATAAAAGAGCAACAAAAAAGGCTAATTACTTATTCATAAAAAGCTAATTAAATTATAATATGACAACTTTAATAACATTATTCAACATTTCAACCTCAAATAAAAATGTATGTTAAAAGTTTGAAAAAAAAAATTACTTACATATTATTTGAGGGGTTGTGTACACAGTAAGAACAAAATTCAGGGAAGATGAACTCATGAACTTGACTTAATTAGGTCTACCCTCTTTATGTGACTTCAATTAACTTGATAACAAGTTTGTACTACTTCACATCTAGATCCCACAACTCAAACATACCCAAATGATGAACTTGCAACATAGTACACACTCCTTTCACTTTTTCACTCCTTGTTGGATAAGCTAAGTCACATTAACTTCCGTCGTCAAAGTACAAAAGGTGTAGTGCTAAAATCGAGTGAGGGTTGGAGAGCGAAGATTACCAGTGTTGAGTATTTAGATGTTGGCTACATGTTTTGGTAAAATCAAAGTGTTCAAGCAAAGCATCTCCATGTGTTTAAGAAGTCTTCAGAAGCAAGAAAGTGGATTTGAAGAGGTTTAGAAGCAGAATGTGCCTTCAGACGCAGAATGGACCTTCAAACGCTGAACAGTGCTTCAGATGCAGAATGGTCTTCAGACGCTGAACAGTACTTCAGACGCACTGTTCAGACGTTGATCAGCGTTGACCTTCAGACGCAGGAACAGTACTTCAGACACACTATTCAGACGTTGACCAGCGTTGACCTTCAGAAGCTGATTTCAGAAGCTGGGTTTTTATGCATTAATGTTATGCGTATCTTATGGAGATTTGCTGAAGATTTATTATGGCTGAAGTATTTCTAGAATGCTGATTAATTTGTTGAAGATCTTATGAAAATTGGCTTCGTATTTATGTTTGAATATTTCTGCTGAAGAATCTTTACAAGATAGAGTTCAGAAATATTTGTTTCCTTATTGAGCCTTTCATAATTCAGAAACATATCAATTACAGAATATTGGATTCAGAATTAAGAGAGCTGCTGAAGCCTATTTAAGGAGATGTGCTGCTACCTGTTAATGACTACGAAGAAGATATTAGAAATCAGAGAATTTGAGTCTTTGTGTTTTTAAACTTAGGTTTTATTTGTACACCACTCATCTGAGTTGGTTTAGAAGTTTTGAGTTGTAAATCATTCTAAGCTTTTAAGTACGAATGATGTTGTCTTTGTTATTTTGAAGTGTTTCTTTATAAACTGGGTAGTTATTCAGAAGCTGTTTAGTAACTGGGCTGTTACTTGGATAGGAAGTAAGAAGGGCGTTTCTTATACTCAGGTGTTGGGTAGAAATCAGAACTATAGGAAATTAAGTCAGAAGACTAGGAACAGGGGGTCTGTGTCTTGAGTCTTAGGATTAATTCCAATAGTGGATTTCCTTCCTGGATTGGTATCCTCCAGACGTAGGTGGTATTTACACCGAACTGGGTTAACAAATATCTGTGTTCTTTACTTTTCTGCACTTTTATTTGTTGCTCCTGAACCAATTAGGTTGTGCTCTGTTTTGCTTTCTTTGTGCTCTGTTTTTCGTATTGTTCAAATTCCAGCCAGAATTTCAACCAGAAACAATCATACAATAGAAAATAGGTCGATTTGAAGAGAGATGACAAAAGATAGTTATTAAAATCAAATTTAGCACAAAAGAACACGGTTTTAAGAAGATACAAATTCATACATACCTTTAGTTTATGAATTATTTTGCTATTTTGAACTCCTATCACAAAATAACTCACATCAAGAAGATGCATATCTGGCATTAAAAAAAAAGATGCCTAACTTAGTAAGAAAAAAAGATGCATAACTTAGTAAAAAAAATTAAATTAAAAAGCACGAGTTCTTGATGTGCAATAAGTCTGGTATACCGGAACACATAGGAGAAGCAAAAATTATACTTGCAATGGCTTCTCGCAATTCCGACTGACATTCCTTCTAGCTTTTAATTATAGGTACACGTGCAAGGACGAACTAATTAAAAATCCCAGCACAAAACAAGGCAGTTTTTGTTTGAGTGCTTCTTAAGAGTTCATGCAATAGAGATAATGGGTGGTGACAGTTAGACAAGAAGAAAGTGGCTATCAAATTTATTTTTGCTCTAATTAAATCACTATTATTATAACAATACTTTTTTTGAGGGAATTATTATAACAATACTATTAAATTTGATTTTCTTCTTTAAAAAAAACATTATTTTCTTTTCTTTTTCCTTCAAAGTGTTATATTAATATTTAAATGATTTTTTTAGATAGAAAAAAATGACAAATAACCATTGAAAAATATTGTATTATTCGTAGCGAAAAAATATCTTGTTGCCAAAAACTGTATTATTTCCAACGGCAAGATTTTTTTTTGGAGGAGAATATGTTGCTGTTAAAAGTTGTATTATTACCAACTGAAATTCTGGCAGGTACTGGTTCTGAACCGTAAAACAGAGTCTGAAAATAGCAGTTCAGAAGCAGAAAAATAAAGGACAGAAAATAAAAGGAACACAGATGAATTGTTAACCCAGTTCGGTGACAAACACACCTACGTCTGGAGGATACCAATCCAGGAAGGAAATTCACTAAGTAGGATCAATTCAAAGACTCAAGACACAGCCCCTATTGTGCGCACTCGTTAAAAAAACGCGCAATCCTCCGAAGACGTGTACGAACGCTCGGAAGGCTTTTGTGAAGTCGCCACCAAAGTTTTTGTTTAAAGGGAACGTTGATAAACCCTTAAGTTTTTTATTTGAAGGGAAACGATAATAAAACCCTTGACGATGAGGAAAAGGACTGGTCATCGCAACCATTGTCGGGTTCGGGAGTCGATTACGCAAGGGGAAGGTATTAGCACCCCTCACGTCCGTTGTACTCAACGGGAACCTTCTATTTGGCTAAAGCTGAAAATGTTTTTAAATGTTTTGCGCGCATGCTTGTCTATATTAAAGGGAAAAAGGAAAATATGATCAAAGGGAAAAAAGTTTGTTTTTTATTATTGTGCTTGACAAGATGTCGATCTTGCTCCTACGTATCTCCCGGTAGTCGGAGAATTCAAAGCGTACGTAGTTCTTTGGTAGAAAAAACGTACATGTGTTGGTTATTTTTAAATGAACGATGTTTTGACCGTATTCTTGCGATTAAACGTAGCTTGTATGCTCGCGGATGGGAGACTTAAGCGTATAGCTTGTATGCTCGCGCATGGGAGGCTTAAGCGTTTGTTTACGAATCGCGCTTAGAATAGGTAAAACATGTCCGTTGGGTAAAAGAGTTTGAATTGGTCGCTATGGGACCAAAAGGGGTGCAATGGACTCAATCGAGTCGATCATTGACCGGAGTGACTCAAACGAGTCGGGAAAAGGTTCGATTGATCCAACGGGATCAAGAACGGGTACAATGGACTCAATTGAGTCGAACATTGATTTGAAAGGTCACGGCGGACCGAGAAAAGATTGTCACCTAATCAGGTGATTGCAATCTGACAAAGGAAAAGATCGTCACCTAATCAGGTGATTTCGATCTCCGAGACGTGTATGAACGCTCGAAAGGAAAAGATTGTCAATGGATTCAACGGAGTCGAGCATTGATTTAAAAGGTCACGGCGGACCGAAAAAAGGTTTCGATTGACTCGACCGAGTCAAGAAAGAGTTCAAAGAGGATCCAACCGGATCTAGCATTGACTCAAATTGACTCAACCGAGTCAAGAAAGGAGTTCATTGATCCAACGGGATCAAGAAAGGTTCGGATTGACCACGGGGGGCCAAAATTAGTGTGTTGGATTTGTTTTATGTTTTGAAAATAGAATGACGATTGTCCGAACAACGAGACATACGTCAAGCATTCGTACAACCAGGGAAATGGAGAGCCATACGTCAAACCACCCCTTTTTCATTCAAGTTTTATTGATGAAACTTAAGAAATCCCAAAGTTATCAAAAACACTTGATTGTTGAAACTCAATAAAAGTTTTAAATGTTCAAATTAGTTGTTGCAACCTAATGAACAAATTTGCCTTGTTTATGTGCATGAAAATGAGCAAGTTTGTGGAAAACGCACAAGTTCGGCTCAAGTTTGGAAAAGGTTTTGAAAAGTGAACAAGTTTGGCTTAAGTTCACGTTTGGTTGAAAATCATGAACAAGGTTTTTGTTCAAGTTTGGTTTTGAAAATGATGAACTTAGCTTATTGCTCAAGTTTAAGAACGTAACTTGTTTTGCAAGTTATTCAAAAAGTGTTGCTCAAACTTGTGAATCTTCCAATATTATGCAAACTTCTTGCTATGGTTTGAATAAAATGAGTTTCAATCCTCTTAGGTTCTGAGTTCTTTGGTTAGAACCTCAAAAATTGGCTTCTTGGAGCCTGAACTCAGATTCTGAGTTTTACAGCCTTCGCAGAGCAACCAGAACTTGGCTCTGCGAAGCCAGGTTCTGATATGGTCGCTCTGCGACCAGAGGTTCGCTCTGCGAACTCTGCGAAATTCTGGGTTCAGAAGCTGCTTCTGAACTGCTGTTCAGAAGCAACTTCTGAACAATCTCAGAACCTTTAAGGGATTGAAAAGCTTTTGAAATTAGCAAATAAAGGAGTGCAACAACTTGGTTTAAAGGTTTTGCAAACCTTGGGATTTCTTTTGGGTTTCAAAAAGGTTTTAAGTCAAAATGAGTAAAAACTCAAAAATGCAAAACTGAGATTGAACCAAATTGAAAACAAAACAAATGAAAGCAGTATGCAAATGGAGTGTAAATAAGTTAGAATGACTTACCTGCTCCTAGCCCAAGGCTTGTGTTGCAAGGAAATGGAAGAGGCTTGAATGCTTATGGTTTTGCAAGGTTGGACAAGTTTGATGAACACAACCAGTGACAAATTGCCTTAGTTCCTCACTCTTTGTGAGAGTTTTAGTGTTGTTTTGAGTGCTTGATTACTTTGTGTTGGTTTGGAATGATTTATGGAAGAAAAGGATTGGAACTTTGTTCTAAACTTCTCAAAAAACCAAACTCTGTTTTTGTGTATATCAAACTCACTCAATTCTCACTCTTTATGAACTGGTTTTTTTGCTCACAAACTCTGTGTGTTAACCCTCAAAAGAACTCTCAAAAACCCCCTTCTGATCTCTCTCAAATCTTGCAGCAATGCCTTGCTTTTATAGGCAAAAATGTGATCTTTTGTCATGATGAGAAAATCTGCAACAGGGCTGATTTTGTGCCATAATCATGACTGATTTGCTTTGCATTTAATGCTAAGGATAAGAGGTGACCTTGCCTTGCTGCAAGGGTCAAGACCTTGGTCGAATTCAGCTCCCAAAGCAACTGAAATCTGACAGAAAGTTGCTGGAAATCATGAAACCAAAGTTGTTTGCAAAACAGGGGCAGCATCTTTGCCTCAAACCTTGAATGGTTTTGGTAAAGCCTATGGCAAGGTGGTTGCTGGCAAGTAGCAGGGTCAGTTGCAGGCCAAGTGGGAGGGGAAATAACTGCCCAAAGTCAGCAAGTGGCTGGGTTACTTGATCAATTTTGCTTACTCTTCCTTTCCCTTTTTGCTTTTTCAATTGTCACATGTTTTCTCTGATTTCTTGGTCAAATCCAGCATTAATCATACTAATAATAGATGATAATAATAATAGAAAATGACTGGAATAGCAATAAAAGAAAAGGAAAACAGAAAAATCAAAAATCTGAAAATCTGCAAAAAATTCGCAGACTTTGCTCTGCGAAGTAGACTTTGCTCTGTGAAGTCCTCATTTCTGAAAGACTTCGCTCTGCGAAGGGGACTTTGCTCTGCGAAGTCCTCATTTCAGCAATGTTGACTTTTTTTTGACTTTGACTTTTCTCTTTTTTTTTGATTTTTTTTTGTAAATAAAGGCTTAGGACAAAATTGGGGTACCACAGCTGCCCCTACTTAATTGTGTCTTTGCATAGAGTGCGTGAGTGCCAAGGGCATTTCATAAACTCTTTGCGAAGATCAATTAAGTAAAAGAAGGACCCGAATTTTGTCCTTCGCGGTACGAAAAGATTGTAGTAGATAGAAAAAAGTAAGTGCAGGGTAAAAGATCGTCACCTAAACATTAGAGACGTGTATGAACGCTCGAAAGGTTAGGCGATTGGATCTGAAGAGAAAAAGATTGTCACCTAATCAGATGATTTCAATCTGCGAGACGTGTATGAACGCTCGAAAAGTAAAAGATTGCGAGACGTGTATGAACGCTCGAAAGGTAAAAGGACTGCGAGACGTGTATGAACGCTCGAAAGGTAAAAAGCTCACGAGACGTGTATGAACGCTCGGAAGATAAAAAGACATTGCGAGACGTGTATGAACGCTCGAAAGGGAAAAGGCTTGCGAGACGTGTATGAACGCTCGAAAGGTAAAAGGATTGCGAGACGTGTATGAACGCTCGAAAGGTAAAAAGCTCACGAGACGTGTATGAACGCTTGAAAGGTAAAAAGCTTGCCACCTAATCATGTGATCTGATCGGGTAAAATGATCGCCACCTAATCAGGTGATCTGATCGGACAAAGATAAAGGATCGTCACCTAAACAGGTGGCCTTAATCTGGAAAAGATAAAGGATCGTCACCTAAACAGGTGGCCTTAATCTGGAAAAGATAAAGGATCGTCACCTAAATAGGTGGCCTTAATCTGGAAAAGATAAAGGATCGTCACCTAAACAGGTGGCCTTAATCTGGAAAAGATAAAGGATCGTCACCTAAACAGGTGGCCTTAATCTAGAAAGATAAAAGGATAAAGGATCGTCACCTAAACAGGTGGCCTTAATCTTTGAGACGTGTATGAACGCTCGCAAGGTAAAAAGATTGTCACCTAAACAGGTGATTTCAACTTGACATGATCGTCACCTAATCAGGTGATTGGATCTGAAGAAGTCGTCGCCTGAATAGGTGTTTAGACTTAACTGGGGAAATAGGACCTACCGCTGTGGGGATAGTGTAATCGTCTCTAGGCATGGCTAGTACTTAGATTGTTGAAAAGGGAAACATGATTGTATGATGCATGACATGCTTCATGTTGATTTATGCAATATGTTATGCAATAGGGTATGATATGAGGTAAACTCAATCTGAATTTTGTTTTGGAAAACTCAGCTAGGACACCTTAATGGTCGTGAGTAGGTCATCTGGGGATGTGATAAATTGGGAAGAAAACCGCTAGGGTTGTTCTAGGAGAACTTATTGGGGAAGCTCTGGAATGGGTCCACTGGGGAACACTAGAGGTGATCAATGGATGTTGGTGAATATGTGATACTCACTGGAGAATATTGGTTGAGAATGCATGACATGAATATGAGATGCATGTATTTTCATTGTTTTGGATATGCATGTATGAATGATTTGGATATGCATGTATGAATTATGAATGATATGAATATGCATATGCTGACATGGGGGATAACAGACGTCATATTGGACGCTGGGGTTATAATATGATGCCGAGCAAGGTCGGGCTTTGGTTGTGTTGTATTTGTGTGTGCCAATGAAAATTGGGCTTTGGGGAATTGGTGTTTGTGTGTGCCAATGATGATTGGGCTTTGGGGTTGAGACTCCCTGGGGAAATGCCAATGAATATTGGGCTTTTGTTTTGCTAATGATTATTGGGCTTTGGGTTGGTACCAATGAATATTGGGCTTTGTGGTTGGGTGCCAATGAATATTGGGCTTTGGTTTGCCAATGATTATTGGACTTTGGTTTGCCAATGATTATTGGACTTTGGTTTTGGGTGCCAATGAATATTGGGCTTTTTGTGGTTGGATGCCGAGCGAGGTCGGGCTTTTTGATTTTGGTTGCCGAGCGAGGTCGGGCTTTTTGATTTTGGTTGCCGAGCGAGGTCGGGCTTTTTGTTATTGGTTGCCGAGCGAGGTCGGGCTTTTTGATTTTGGTTGCCGAGCGAGGTCGGGCTTTTTGATTTTGGTTGCCGAGCGAGGTCGGGCTTTTTGATTTTGGTTGCCGAGCGAGGTCGGGCTTTTTGATTTTGGTTTCCGAGCGAGGTCGGGCTTTTTGATTGGTTGTGAGGTGATCTCACTGGGGATATAAGGATCATTTTGGAAGCATGATCGATATCCGGCTTTAGTGGATGAAAAAGATGTATGGGGGTGTGCTTTGTTTTGGGGAAATTTGTTCCTCCGACACTCGGGATCTTTACGTTTCACGTGTCGTGAGTTACGCACTAGTTTCTGATAAAGAGTAAGATCTTGAAGTGATTGATGAAAGTTTTCAAGTCTTGAGTCCTTTGATGCAATGCCGGAGACCAACGAAATTCTTTTGACATTTAACGTCCAAGTAAAAAACACATTTTTGTTTTTTATGTTATTCCCATATTTCAATGCATTATTTATCATGAATAAAAACACACTTTATGAGCAAGTAAAGACGCATAACAATGAAAAGGCTTAAAGATGATTTTTAATCAATGAAACTTAGCCCCTTGTATGGGTAAGTATTCATGAGGATGTAATCCCTATAAGAGGTGATTACTAAGATAGAGAAAAAGGAAGAAACAAAAAGGCAAATGGGTATTTGCTTGGGTTCCACGTGCTACTTTCCCTATGACTTTGAAATAACTCGCTTTTGAAAGATGATAATGAGGTTGACTTTTTCCCTCTTGAATTCTGTCCGGACCTCACGTGCCGCAGTCTTTTTGCCTTCTTTTTTTTTTGAAACCCCTAATTTTTACCTGGACCGCTCCTTCGAGTTTTCAGTTCACTGGGGTATATTTCCTTTTTTGATGTCCTTAATTTTTGCCTAGACCGCCTTTTCAGGTTTTCGATCTACCAAGACGCTCTCTATTGCCTAAACCGCCCTTTTCGGGTTTTCGATTTAGCGAGCTCTTTTTTCTTTTTGGCATATATATTTTTTGACTGCGCCGGAGTTTATTGATAGGGGGATCCTTGTGGATGGGTAATACCTTTTTTCCAAGCATTAAGTCTCCTTCTCTAAATTCTCGAGAATGAACTTTCTTGTCGAGCTGTCCATGCCACAATGCTGTGAGGTGTTTCTCTTTTATGAGGTTCAGTTGGTCGAACCTTGTTTGTGTTTGTGAATGCCAATGAAAATTGGGCTTCAATTGTGATAAGGATTGCCAATGAAGATTGACAAGCATGGTTGGTTTTTTTTTTTTAGTGCCAATGAAAATTGGGCTTTGGGTGTTTGGTTGCCGATCAAAGTCGGGCTTTTATTGTGATTGGATGCCGAGCAAGGTCGGGCTTTTATGATGGGATGCCGAGCGAGGTCGGGCTTTTGTTTTTTGGATGCCGAGCAAGGTCGGGCTTTTTGTTTGGCTTCCGAGCAAGGTCGGGCTTTTGATTGGGATGTGTGTGTGCCCATGAAAATTGGGCTTTTGTTCGAAATGTGAGGAATGCCAATGACGACTTGGCTTTTTGTGTTTTTTGGATTGTGGGGAGTGCCGTAACGGCAAACGGTTTCTTTTTTTTTTTTTTGAATTGGGCGACCACCTGTTTGGTCATGTTTGCATATGAAGCTGCTTCGACCCATTTGGTGAAACAGTTGATGGCAACTAGTATGAACTGGTGCCCTTTTGAAGCCTTTGGCTCAATCATTCCAAACATGTCTATGCCCCACATAGAGAATGGTCAGGGTGCTGTCATGACATTCAGAGGTGTTGGTGGGACGTGCCCCTTGTCGGCGTTAATTTGACGCTTGTGGTATGTCTTGGCATGGGGAGAGCAGTCGGCCTCCATAGTTAGCCAATAACAACCCGCCCTTAGGGTATTAACTTATGTATTTTTTTGCATGTCCAATGGCATGGGCTTGGAAGGACTCCTCATGGATTTCTTTGGTGAGCATGACTGCTTCATGTTTATCCACACATCTTTCGAGGGTTCTCTTGATGAGGTTGTATTACCCTATCCTCTTGATCCTTAGGCCTGGACAATCCTTCAGGAGGTTCATAATCATCCTCATTATCGCCTTCCGTTTGGTTTAATTGGGAAATCAAAGTCGCAAGGGATCGTAGCAGTGTTATTTTTGGTGGGTAGATTTATGGATTTTTATGAACATGATTTTTTTGATTTAGGGTTGCGAAAATTTATTGCCAGTTTAGAACAAAAGAAAAACGAACTCTATTGAACATAAACTGCGATTTTGTTAATGACAGAAATGATTTGAAATATGGGGGTCCCAAAAAGTTAATTATTTGCCTTGGGAAGAGCAAAGTGATTTTTTTGTTAAAACATGATAAATTACTTGGACAAAGAAATGATTTCCGGAATTTCGATGGTCTTCCGGTTGCTCGGATCTCTTCAGAAATGCCACGGTACACCGGGTCGGGTACTCTTTTTTGTTTTGGTTTTTTTTTTGTGTAGGGAATGATGTGTTTTTTTTTTGAAATGCATGAAAAATGTATGAAAATGCATGTAAATGCATGTATGCGATGCTGATGCAAAAATATGCCCATTTTTTTTGTTTATGCAAAAAATTTTCATGAATGCAAATGTTTATGATATGCAGGGGTATGGTATATGAAGGTTCAGAACTTCCCCCCATCCTCACGTGTAGGCTCTAGAGATGAGATTCCCTAAAAAGGTCCCTAGAGTCACAGATCTCACATGGAATTAAGGTCGTCGATGGACATACGTCACATGACTTCAATACATTTCACGTGAAAATCTCCTCTAAGCGGGGTTGGGCATCCTACCTCACGGACATACGTCAACGCGGGCTTCCGCTCACAATCACCATTCTAACTTAGTTTTCTCTCGAGCTCGGGTAGAGAGCTTCACACGTCCGGCATTAACCCGAACAATGTGGAGTAACATCGCTCAAGTAACATCCCCGCATTTGATATATATGATATGAATATAAAGCATTTATAACATAAAGCAAGAGGATGACATAAACAAAAGAAATAAAAGCATGCACACAAAAAGAGATAAAAACATTTAGCTTAAAAGCCAAATAGGATAGGCTTGACTCGCTAGTGGGAAAGTGGTCCCCAGCGAAGTCGCCAGCTGTGCGCACTCGTTAAAAAAACGCGCAATCCTCCGAAGACGTGTACGAACGCTCGGAAGGCTTTTGTGAAGTCGCCACCAAAGTTTTTGTTTAAAGGGAACGTTGATAAACCCTTAAGTTTTTTATTTGAAGGGAAACGATAATAAAACCCTTGACGATGAGGAAAAGGACTGGTCATCGCAACCATTGTCGGGTTCGGGAGTCGATTACGCAAGGGGAAGGTATTAGCACCCCTCACGTCCGTTGTACTCAACGGGAACCTTCTATTTGGCTAAAGCTGAAAATGTCTTTAAATGTTTTGCGCGCATGCTTGTCTATATTAAAGGGAAAAAGGAAAATATGATAAAAGGGAAAAAAGTTTGTTTTTTATTATTGTGCTTGACAAGATGTCGATCTTGCTCCTACGTATCTCCCGGTAGTCGGAGAATTCAAAGCGTACGTAGTTCTTTGGTAGAAAAAACGTACATGTGTTGGTTATTTTTAAATGAACGATGTTTTGACCGTATTCTTGCGATTAAACGTAGCTTGTATGCTCGCGGATGGGAGACTTAAGCGTATAGCTTGTATGCTCGCGCATGGGAGGCTTAAGCGTTTGTTTACGAATCGCGCTTAGAATAGGTAAAA